>CATIWJ010099221.1:0-22547 GCA_949640765.1 Croton laevigatus
TGTATCCGTGTAAATTTTGAAGTTGTGATATAATATTAATTTTATTAAATTTGGAGAATTTTGGCTATAACATTACTTGTGTTCTACATTAGAGATTTTCAGACACTGATACCACGATTAATAATTTAGCATGTCGGTGAAAAAAAATTAGAATTAAGTAAAATATATTCCTACGATAAATATTATTACAGAGCTATTTATTGATTTTTTTGTATTTTAGACCATTAAAGGAGTTATACTTTTTTTTAGAAGGTATTGTAATTAATTAAGTGACTAGTTATTTCCTTTTGGTATTCTATTAAAACCCTAGTCTAGTCATATATATAGAGTGCTATCAAATTGGGGGCTGCTGATAGTTTTTAAAAAAAAAAGGAAAAGTCGGAAGAGGGAGCAAGTTAGAAGAGAGAGGAAAAATAAAATGATCTTGATTAACTAACGTGAAGAGGAAAGAGCGTCTGTGAAGAAGGTGACAGTGATGTGACTATTGGATGGTGTGGCTAGGATTGGTTTAAACATGTTTTGATCAAGAGTTTCCGTCTGGTATACAATCAGTTTGCACTCCATTTACAGCAATCCAGCATTTTATTTCCAAGGTTTTTTATCTTAACTTTCTCTTTGCTTTATTTTTATCTGATAGATCAAATTATATTTGGCATATTGGAATTGAGTGTTTGGGTTTGATTTTGGTAATGTTGTGTATAAAATCGAATTTTTATAATTATTTTTATTTAGAATAGAAACATGTTTGGTGTATTACTTTAGGCAGAAATTTTGATGATTTTTAATAAATTACAGAAAAATCAATTTAATCTGAAATTTTTATATGTAACTCGTCCAGTGTTAGTCATACATGAAAAATATTTGGAAGTTATTTGAAGATTGTTTAGTTTTTGAAAAAAATTATTTTCCTAGCTGCTGTCGCTTTAGTATCTAAAGCTGTAGCAGTATTTTGTGTGGTCTGTTTCGGTAATCTATTGGCTTCCAATCAGTCTGAAATTTTGCGGCAATGATCTCTTGATATTAAAGTATGTTCAGTAAAAATTTTAAAATTTTTGGCTTGAGGAATTATTTTCTGTGATTTCTTAAATGTAGGGGGGCTGTTTTGATAAACTTTGAAAATTTCAATGCTAAATTTTGTAAATTTGCTTTTAAATGAGTATTAATATAAAATTTAGTTTATTTAAGCTTTCAAAATTATTTTGACTATTTTGAAATTTATTTTTAAAATTTATTTCATGCATCATTGTCATGCATAGTAGGTTATATTCCCGTCATGTTTTGTTAATAATATATTGTTCATTTAGGATTTTCTTGGTCAACACTCGGAGTTCGACCCGGTGGATTTTTAGCAGCGAGAACCGAGGTAAGTTCTATGGGTGTATTTGTTTTGTTTGTGACGTGCTATTTGCTAACCCAATAATATATATATTATATAAGCCCTTCTTATATATTATCCTTTCTATTTCGTTATATAATATTCCTTCTGTACCCGAGCCTGCAGGTGATTAGGAGACAGGGAAATGTGTGTGTGCTTTGATACGTTGTCTGATTATTTGAATATGAAATTACTAGTGATATGCGATGGTGTGTCATAAGGGGACGGAGGATATTTTTGTTCTGATTCTGATTTTTGATTTTGAGGCATATTGCCTATTTTTGTTTGACTCTGATTTCTATGGGTGTTATAAGGATGTGATTCTGCTTCTGATTTTTGTGTGGAGTGATAAAGGAGGATGCTTGTGTGGGAAGACCCCGACACACCATCTTGTTTGGAATTGATTTATTTGATTTTTGATATTACTGCTTGTAGAATTTCCCTGTCATTCATGGACTTACTGAGTGCCTATATAAATCGCTCACACCCATATAGATTGTTTTGCAGGTTTTTGATATTCCGTCGTGGCGAGGCTCAAATTCTTTCTTCTTGAGCCGAGCAATCGAGTCAAGTTAGTTTTGTCTAGCTTTGTATTCTAGATTGATTTTCGGGTTGTAAAAAAAAATATTCATATTGTTTAGTTATTGATTTTGCATTTGTAATTAAAGAAATTTTCAGATGGATATTTTTAGTACTTTGCATTCTAGTTATTTATTTTTTAAGGCTTGTGTAGTCAAACTTCGGTCTGGTTGCACGCCGATCATTGACCCCAATTTTAGGTCGTGACAAATAATGACATGTGGGTACCCGTTACCCATTGTGAGGCAAGGCGAAGAGGATAGTAAAAGTAGTGATTTTTTATGGGTGGGACGGGTAGTAGTGAAATTAACGGGTACTCGTCCCACTGTCATCCCTAATTTTGGTTGGAATTTAATAGAATTAAGGGGTATTTAGGAAGAGTTATATATTATGAGAAATATGTGAAATTATCCAATACTATAGCAATGATAATAGAATCAAACTTCAAATAATTGTTTAATACGTTATAATTTAATTATTACTTGTTTAAAAATTTAAAATTTGATCCTTGATTTTATAAGAAAAAATTGAATAGAATTTGAAAGAATCATCCATTAAAATAAAAACAATCTACATTATAGACGTACCAAAATAAAAAATAATAGATTTTTTAAAATTGTACGATTTAGAATAATAATAAATTGAAGAACGGATATAAAAAAAACTAATACTCGGGTGCAATGCAAATACGAAAAGACTAATATATATACATATACAATGCACTCGCACATATCTTTCTGTTTCTACATGATATGGCTATTTGTCCCTTGTTATGCTCTTAACGATTTCATCCTAAGAATATATATACAAATAATGGCCTAATGCATAAATTTACTCTGAATTTTCACAAATTCTTCTAATGGAACCTCAAATTTTATGGGTGTTCAAATTAACATTTCAACTTTCGCTTCCTTCTGAAAATTAACACCTGACTTGTGACAAAATAATGTGCAAATTACATGCACATTTTTTTAAAATATAATTCTTAAGACATATTTGTATATTTCTTATAAAATCAATGACCAAATTAAAATTTTTCATTATCTTCCTCCAATGTATAGAAACCTTAGCCGTTACCCATTCTTCGCAATGTCACTGGAGCAATGCTATTCACTATTTTTGACAGATCAAGTATAACATATCTCCTCTTTTTATATACTGGCAAATAGCATAATAGATAGTTTCACTAGTATTAAATAGCATAAAATTTTAAAAATTGAGTAGATAGAACAATAATAATTTTAAATCCAAAAATACCCTTAATACTAAAGACACGTGCTTAATAAAATAAAATAACTGTTCACAATGCAGAAACAAAAAACACAAAAATAAAAACGAAAGACAGCCTCTCTAAAAAACAAACGAAGTATAGAAGCAACGCTACCACCAACGACGAGACTATCTTAGGCCATATCCCTAGCTGCCACTGCTTCTTCTTCTTCTTCTTAGGCTACCATAGTTGTCGCGACTTATTCTTCTCTTTTTTTTAATTGTGTTTACTGGTATATATTGTATTTATATCTTATATATACACCAGTAAATGAGCTTGAACAGAGAGAGAAAATTAATGATGGCTAGGGTTTTAGAAAAGAATAAGATAAGATGTACTAGTATATATGAACCGTATATGCTGGTATAAGGGTCATATATAATCGTATATGATTCATATATACCGTATATATGACTCATATTCTTGTATGTATGTATGAGTCGTATTTACGGTATTTATGAATTATATACCAATATATGTGACTTATGTATCAGTATATACGATTTATATATACCATTATATCTCCTCTTATTCTTTCTCAAAATCGTAGCCGCCACTGTCAATTCTCTCTCCTCTAAAAAACAGTATATATACTCCATATATACCTCATATATCAGTATATACGCTAATCTTTATCCCTAACCAAACCCTGGCCACCACAAGCAATAACCAAGCACAAAATTCAAACAAACAACAACACAATCCAAACAAAAATCACCACAAACATCTCTTTTATATATGAAATCTAAAAGGAAATAAAAAAAATGAAAATTCAAACAAAAATAAAGAAAGGAAGAAGAAGAACTCTGGCCTTCTACTTCCAACGGCTTTAGGGTGGTGATGGCGTTTTTGGTTGAATGAAGCATATGAAGAAGAATAAGAAGAAGAAGAAGAAAGAGAAGGAGAAGAAGAAGAAGAAAGAGAAGGGGAAGAAAATTATCGCGATATACTCTCTTTACTTTTCAAACACCCATTATTATTAAGGCTATAAATGTAAGTCCCTATAAAAAGTGCTATTCACTATATTTTCCAAACTACATGCCATTTACTTTTTTAAACTTTAAACTTTGAAAATGTGCTAATTCTTTATATTTTCCAAAAATATATGTATTTACATTTAAAATATTAAAAATTTAAAATAAAATCCGTAGATACCCATGACCCAATCCACTTTATATTTTCTCCGAGTCATCGCAAAATGGATTACGATGTGAGCATGGTATTGGGCGAGGATGAATTTTGCAAAATCCACCTCGAATCCGCTCATGATCAATCCTCGAATGAAGGGAAATTCAATTATAATTTCAATTTATTTTCAGGGGTCTTAAGCATAGGGGTGAGCAAACAGGTATGAGTAAAATGGGTAATTCGGGCAAAATGGGTAGAAAGGGTCGGGTAATAAATGGCAAACATGTAATTCAGGCACAATGGGTAGGTAATTTGGGCAATAATCGGGTAACATGTTTTTTGGTTGAATTACCCGTTTTGTTCGAATAAGAAAATAACGTTGTTTTACTTTTAACTAATATGACGTCATTTTAATGTCTCACACTCATTCATAACCTAATCCTTAAATCCTGAGTTGTCAATTATCTTTTGTATTAAGAATCAGAGGAAGAGATACAATGAAAAAGATTTGGTTTGATTTTCATTTTTTGTCCTTTATTTCTACAGTTGGTGACTTGAAGCAATTGATTTTTGCAGTCAATTTTCTGTTTTTGTATAAGGATTTTGTCAAATTGTACTTGATGAACTGAAAATTTATATTTACATTTTTCCTCGAAGATAGAAAAAATAGAATGTTAATTTTTAATTCGACCAATTCAAGTAATTTGGCAAATTCGGGCAATTCGGCCAAGGTATATACAAATCGGGGTAATTCGGGTAAAAATGGTAAAGAAAAAGATTCTCTAATATTTTAATTCAGTCAAAGATCGGTAAAAAATTACCCGATCTACTCGAATACTCGCCCTTACTTAGGGAAACAATCTCAACAATTAAAATAATTAGAAACATAGTCTCATTATCTAAAAAATGTCAAAAATAACAATTTAAAGAAAAAACGGACATTTGATTAATTTATTTTATAGAAAAAAGGCACTTGGTTAATTTATTTAATAAAAAAAGACGCAAATAAAGAACCAAAACATGTAAAATTATTTTATATTTTTTGTAAAATTATTGTACTACTTTTGTACAAGCATAAAAAATAAAAATCAGACTTATTGTACAGTTTTTGTATCACTATTGTATAGATGTTATATAACTAATATATTATTATATAGTCTTTGTACAACTATTGTAAATATTTTGTGCAACCACTATATAATGACAATTTTTTCTTTTCTTTTTAATAAAATGAACTAAAATACTTTCAAAATTTAACAAAAATGTTTTTTCTTTTTAATTCTGCCACAGGTTGGTTTTTTAAAAATAAAAAAAAAATGAAACCAAATTTATGAGTCTATTGTGGGTAGGGGTGTTCCAAAAAAAAAAAAAGGCCAACCGAAAACTGAACCATGAACCGAAATTTCTGTTATTTCGGTTTTTGGTTATTACCAGCTCAAAACCGAACTGAATATCGGTTCGGTTATCGGTTGTCGCCTTCCCAAAACCGAACCGAATCAAACCGACCGTTTAAAAAGTGATGTCGTTTTGGTTCGATTTAAAAACACAAACACCCCTAATTTTAACTCTAAACCTGCTGCCTCATCATTTTTCTAATTTCGATTTTATGTCGGTTCGATTTGAAATTATCGGTTTAGTTACGATTCTACACTATCGGTATTCGGTTTTACTCGATTCTTGACTATCGATTCGGTTTCACCGAACCAATCATGAACACCCCTAGCTGTGGGTGACTGAGGCGCAGTACATAAGACTACAGGTGGGCAGAACCGAGACCGAACCGAATAATCGGTTAACCAAATATTCGGTTTGATTTTCGTTTCGTAAAATATGTGAACCAAATATTCAGTTCGATTTTTAGTTCGGTTCAAAAGTAAAAACCGATATTTTTCACATGTAAAATTTGGTTAAAACCGAAACCAAAAAATCGATGAACCGAATTTTTGATTCGATTTTCAGTTTATAAATTTTTGATCGGTTTTAAACCAAAAACCGAAATTCGATTCGATTTATCAAACCGAACCGAATTTGCCCACCCCATACTTAAGACAGGTACTTCAGCAATCAGCAACTCATAATATTTTACGATAAATACTAAGGTATTTGCTGATGTCTAAAATTTTGAACCCTGCGCTCCATGGATCAAACAGCCCAACAACTGCCTCGTCCCCGACCTCCGCCTTCTAACGGCGATTTCTCTCCTATTCTCACCGTATTCTTTCTCTTCGTCGCTGTCATTTCCGTTGTAATATTTCTTTCTCTGGTGATTTATTCATAGACTGTTGGCTGTTCAATTGATTGATTACTATTAGTGTCATTACAATTAATATTTGACGATAATAGATGCTGTTTGTTTATATTGATCAACTTTGTGGCAATATGTTTATTTGTTTTCTCGGGATTGTATGTAGATGACAACGAAATGCTTCTTTCTGGTAAATAGTGGTTAAAATAATTTCGATGCTTGTCTATATCTGTAAATTTTGTTTGTGTGTTTCACTTTTGCATTTTGATGGGTGAGGATGATAATTCTAATCTAATAATTTGCTCCTTAAATTTTGTCTAATTCACTTTGCGTTTTCAATAAATACGGATCCAATTTGTAATTATATTTGTATTAACTGTCCTTATTTTATTTTGGAATGTTTAGACTTTAGATGATTTTTCTGCTTTATTAAGAAAAAATCTATGGCATCTTTGGCTTTTGCTTCCTTTGTACGTTAAGAACCTTGAATGCAGATTTGTACTTTAGATGACTGATTCATAGATGAACATGCAGCTTGCAAAGATGAAATCTCACATTTATTATTTGAGGCCAAAATCATTTTTTGCCCCATGTACTATTATGCTTTGGGACTTTTAGCCCCTGAGTATACTGGGCACTTTTAGCCAATAAAGGTATGTTAGGCCCTTCGGCAGGCCGGCCATTTGACTCATTTTTTTCCAGCGACAAACCTTGCAAATGAGTATACCAAATTGAAGCCTTTGATGTAAAGATTCCAAATCCGGTCTTATATTTGTCATCCAACCATTGGAAGACCTCGATTTACATGTTTAAAGTTTTTTCTTCAAAACTTTAAATACATAAAATGAGGTCTTCCGATGGTTGGACGATAGATATGAGCTCGGATTTGGAATCCTTATATCGAGAGCTTCAATTTAGTATACTCATTGCAAGGTTTGTCATAGGAAAAAAATGGGTCAAACGGCTGGCCCGTCGGAGGGGCCTAAAATACCTTTATTTGATAGTACAGGAGCTAAAAGTGCCCACTAGTATATTCAGGGACTAAAAGTCACAAAGCATAATAGTACATGGGGCAAAAGATGATTTTGGCCATTATTTGATGACAATGGAAGCTATAACATCCATCAATGGCAATATAGCATTACCAAGCATTGCTTTAATCAATGATGCCATTTTGCTTGATTCTTGTATATTTGTTTATTTGGGCAAAGCACCCGGGCATCATAGTTCAACTATATTATTGACTTGCATTTCTTTGAAACTTTCTTCTTTGTCATTTACAAGGAGCTTAGGTCTAACAAAAGAAGGCGTGGTCTACACTTCTCTAAGTTCGCATCTGCAATGCCTTGTATTTTCATGCTTAAGAGACCCTGAAAATTAAATTTATTCTTTCTTTCTAGTTTGTGAAAGCTGCTAGCTTCATTCCAGAAATATGTTCGCTTCTTATAAGCTGGACTATCTTTCATACAATTTTGTACTTCAATGTAATGAATTTTGCAGGTAGTGATTCCATCATCCCCTGGTCTTAAGAATAGCTTATCCTTCTTGCACCAAGTTCCAGAAGGTCATGTTGGGGTGTATTGGAGAGGAGGTGCCCTTCTGAAAACAGTTACAGATCCAGGTGAATGTGGTTCATAAAGTCTTTATCTAGGATTTTTGCATTCTGTTGTTGGTGGCATATTGGCATTATTGTTATCCACTTATATTTCAATTTTCAGGTTTTCATCTAAAATTGCCTCTGATAACCCATTATGAGCCTGTTCAAGTGACACTTCAAACAGATCAAGTAAACTTTTATTGTCAACTTAATGGAAGATTTAGGACTATATTGCGATGACAGTAATTGGACCCTCTTGTTTCCTATATGCAGGTGAGGGACATTCCATGTGGTACTAAAGGAGGTGTCATGATTACCTTTGAGAAGATAGAGGTAAGAACATATGATTTTGCTTGCATTAGTGTCATATAAACTAAGGCTTCACATTTTTAATTTACCCAAACTGGTTGACTTCTTAAATTCAGGTTGTTAACAGGCTCCATAAGGAATATGTATATGAAACATTGCTTAATTATGGGGTGCAGTACGACCACACATGGATTTATGATAAAATTCACCATGAAATCAATCAATTCTGCAGCTCTCATTCTCTCCAACAAGTCTACATTGATGTGTTCGACCAGGTGTGAAAGAATGCACGATGAAGTTTGCTTATGAATTGTAGATTAATTTACAGTGTTACTGTTGACTAGCATGAAAATGTATGCTGCATATCTTTTCCTTTCTGTCCTTGTTCTGTAAATTAGGATATGCAACGGCCTAACTATTGTTATGGGTAATCAATTAAATACATTTTCTTCCCTTTTCTCTATTATACATTTTGATAACCAACTTGTAGCTTTTTTGATAATGACTTCCTTGTGGAGAATCATGGATGGGAAGCTACCGTCTATTGGCTCCATTTAATAATATAATGCATGTATTCTTGAGTTTGGTGCGAAAGAAACATGCTAACTGGAAACTGTCATATTTGAATGAATTTAATAGTGCATGCTTATAGTTGTAGTAAGCTACTATGCTCTTAGCATTTTCATTATTTTGATGAAAGCATCATTTTCAACATTTTCAGATTGATGAAAAAATGAAAGATGCCCTTCAGGGTGATTGCACACGTTATGCTCCTGGAATTGAAATCATAAGTGTGCGTGTTACTAAGCCTGCCATTCCAGATAGCATAAGGAGGAATTTTGAGCAGATGGAAGAAGAACGCACTAAGGTATGCTATGTTATTTGTGAATCCTGGTCAAACTTTTTCATTTTTCGTTCTTTGCTCTTCCTTCATGGAGTTTAGTTTGATTGAGGAATGAACAAATTGATCTGTAAGGCATGCTAAAATTGTACTCCCTCTGTCCCCAAATATAAACCTCTTTCTCATGACACATTTATTAAGAAAGGCTAAAATTCTTCTCATTTGTAATTAATTTTTAATTAAATTGACAGAATACCCTTATTTTAAAATACCCAAAGAGACTCGCTCTTCTCATTTATAATGGGTAATTTTGGAGAAAAAAGGTATTTAATACTAGTCCAAATATAAAAATAGGCTTATACTAGGGGATACCCCAAAATGGAAAACATGCTTATATTTGGGGATAGAGAGAGTAGTAAAGTTTATAGTGGTGGCAGTGACTCTCTCTTCCCTGCCTTTCTCTTAAATTTGTTTTATAATTCCAGGTTGAAAGATATTCTGAGTGATGTATAGTGGTTTTATCTGTCTTTCTATATCAAATATTGTGAAACTTTGCCAACTAGGCGACTTGGATATGTGATGCATTCTATTTTAGGTTCCAAAAAACTTCTGAAAGAGTGATTTTGCCTGCACTTATAAGCAGGCATACTTGCATTCATGCATGTGCAAATATATATACAGAAGCAGCATTTGATGTTTTGCTGTGTATTACCGGGCAGGTCTTAATTGCTATTGAAAGGCAGAAAGTAGTTGAGAAAGAGGCAGAGACAAAGAAGAAGATGGCCATCAGTGAAGCTGAGAAGAATGCCAATGTTAGCAAGATCCTTATGGAACAGAAATTGATGGAGAAAGACAGTGAGAGGAGGCAACAAGAAATTGAGAATCACATGTACATGGCTCATGAAAAGAGTCTGGCAGATGCTGCTTTTTACCGGTAAATTCAATATTCCCTTGTTACTATTTTTTCGTTCATTTTTTGAGCTATTATTTCGAAATGTTGTTAGAAAAAGACTCGTTGTTTCATCTCCATTTTCAGTGTGATGAGAGAAGCTGAAGCTAACAAGTTGAAGCTTACTCCCGAATTTCTTGAACTGAAATTCATTGAAGCCATAGCAGATAATACAAAAATTTTCTTCGGGGACAAGGTCTCTCTCTCTCTCTCTCTCTCTCTCTCTCTCTATATATATATATATATATATACACATTTAAAATCATAAAAATCCAGATAGAATGTCTCAAATTAAGTCCTTTTGCAGGTACCCAATATGGTTCTTGATCAGAGACTGCTTGGGAATTTCCTGCAAAGGGTAGACATGACAAGAAATGGAAGCATGGAAGAGAAATCAACAGAAGAGAGATAAGAAGCTTATACAGAAGTCTTTTATCTGTCCAGGTTTTGGGGTTTATTAGTAAAAAGAAAATAGTGTTATTAATTGTGTTTGTTTTGATTTTGGGTGATCATCTATGTTTTTTGGCCATTATTGGTGGTTGCTGCTAAATGCAAATACAATTCACGCAAACAGAAAAGTGAAGCAAGTCTTAGTCAGGTTTCTTAGACTAAACAATCTGTAATTGAGTGAAACAATTCGTATGCTAATATGTCAATTCCATTCATTCAGTTTCAAATAATTGAGCCTTCGTTAATTTCTTTATTTTCTGCCATTTACATTTAATTTGGCTGCGGCGTTTCTGTTACAGATTGTTTTCTTGTTTATTTTGCCGAATCAATCTAAGCCGTGCGGGTAGTATTTTTAATTTGTTGTATGAAATGAAATTTGTTGTAAATTTTCATTTAATTTAGCTACAATTACAATCCACAATCACGCAATCATTAATCAAATCCTTACGTAATTGAGTTAATTTAATAATGAAAAAAAATACAATTAAAAATATTTGCAAGTTTTATAAAGATTGCTTGGAGGGAGAGAAAAGGGGTACATCATGGAGGTGGGCCAATCATAAATGTTGACAGGTTCCATAATAAATACAAAGTGAGGGCTTTAGGATAATGCCCTTTTGGGAAAGAAACTCGGAATGGAATTATTGAATCAGAAGTTCTGAACTGAATCTTGAACTCTCATTCAAGATTCCAGAAACTCCATTGTTGCATAACTATAATCGCTATTCAATTTCTCTTCACTTCCATTCGGACCTAACAAAGTGCTTTTAAGGACCATTATTATCAAAAAGGACTTCTCCTGTTCTCAACTTCCATCACAACTATGAATTCATTGGAGAAATCGCACAGAAAATATGTTAATACTCAGGTAATTTCCTTACAGCTTCATCTTCCATATAGCACTACTACCTCCAGGCCTTGTCCTTCAGTTTTGTTGCAATCCTCTTTATAAAGAATCTGAAATTGCTTTGTGGTCATTTTCTTTGTTAATCTCCGTTAATTAGCAAGCTTTAAGACTTTCAGGAATAATCACTTCTACTGATTGTGATGCGTTAGATGTCAGCTACTGTTTTTGCAAATAATCCCTTCTTCTTCCTTTTCTATTGTCCTTTTAATTATGTTTTTTATTTTGTCTCTGGTAGTTGACTCTCTCACTGCATATTTATTTGTTTGTTTATCATATGATACCGTTGTATGAGAACAGAGTTAAAATAGCAGCTTGTTCTTTTCTGTTTGGAATTATGCTTCTTTTGACTTATCTTGACAGATTTCTAGTATTCGTTTCCATTTTTTCATTCTAAATGTTCTCTGTCTTAGTTTCCTTTTGCTTGAAGATCTCCTGAGGCCTAAATCAAAGTAACTGAAACTGATTTCTGGGTTTGCAGGATTTTTGGGAAATTCCGACGTTGATTCCAGCAATAGAAGAAGTCATCTCTGGTGGATTGAAAATGTATCTGGTGGAGAGCAAAGGAGGAGCTATTGCATGTATGCTGCTATCTTTATTCTGCTTAGGCACATGGCCTGCAATTTTCACTCTCTTAGAAAGAAAAGGGCGTCTTCCTCAGCATACTTTTCTTGATTATTTGATCACCAATTTCCTGGTTTCTCTATTTTTCGCTTCTACATTTGGTGAGATAGGCAAGAGCACACCAGAGACACCAAATTTTATAAACCAACTTTTTAAGTTGAGCGTACGTTAAACCAATCCACTTCGCTTTTTCTTCACAGTCAAGTTCATTTCTACTGGATTATTACTTGTTGAAAACCGGTTTCAATTGCCACGGCATAATGCCACTTGGAAGTGATATTTGATGTGGAAGTTGATTTAATGCAGGAAAACTGGCCTTCAGTCATGTTTGCAATCGCTGGTGGAATTATGCTTGGCATTGGGAATATTTGCACACAGTATGCTTTGGCTTTTGTTGGTTTATCCGTAACTGAAGTTATTACTTCTAGCACGTGTGTTGTAATAGGTTGGTTTATACCTCTTCATTTGGTTGAATAGCTAATCGTTCTTTTTCCTTTTCTAAACTTTTGTATGAATTCAATAGGCACGACCATAAATTACTTCTTAGACGACAGAATTAACAAGGCTGAGATTCTTTTTCCGGGAGTCGGTTGCTTCATGATTGCAGTCTGTCTTGCTGCAGCTCTTCACTCATCCAACGCAGCTGATAATAGAGAAAAACTCAACAGCATTTCAAGAGACCGCAATCTCGGGAAACAGTATGCCTTTTTAACACCCCACTTTTTCCCATTAAATTTCGATGGTTAATAGGTTGTTCTGTGCATATTCATTCATGTTTTGTCTATGTAGCACACTTAATCTCCTATTCTGTTCCTAATTTTTTTGGCAATGGTGGGTGAATTAAATATGATTGTTGATATGCAATGCCACTCTAGTGCTTACTAGGATTGAAATTATTAGTGGCAGAGATGTTGAGGAATTAGGTGCAAAATTTTTTTTATGCTGCAAAATATTTAAAGGGACTCCATGCACAGTAATCTACTGATCCCCTCTTACCCATCTTCACTTCAACTTTTAAGGTCCGTTTGCTTATTTTGTTTTTACGACCTGCAAAAAGGTATTCTTCTAGGCTGGCTGATATTTCTGATATTGCTTATTTAGTCCAGTAAATCATCGATCTGCTGCCAATGTTAAGATTTTGACAGGTCTGCGGATACTATCACTTTCGAAAGAACTTTTTCAAACAAGGGTATGTAACATATCAGATTTTGTAGCATAAAATCATTTTTCCCTTGCTTCCTTGTAGCATAACTTGGCAGTTTTAAGTGTGAAAGAAAAATAAAAATTGACAGTTTTATGCTTTCATTTATTATTATTATTCAACAGAGACAGATGATGAGGAGAGCGGAATGGAAATTGCAGAGGACGTAGAATTTGGAACAAGGGACTTCCTTTTAGAGCTTGAGAATACACGAGCAATTAAGGTATTGTAGTATTGCTGCATGGATTTCTATTGATTTCTTGCAGCTGGACCTCACATGTACAAATATTAGTCCTTTCTCTGATGATGATGGCAGGTATTTGGGAAGAGTACTTTAACTGGGCTATTCATAGCCTTGTTTGGCGGCGTTTGCTTTTCTCTTTTCTCGCCAGCTTTTAACTTGGCAACTAACGATCAATGGAACACCTTAAAGAAAGGGGTTTCTAAGTTGGATGTGTACACTGCATTTTTCTGGTTTTCATTATCCAGCTTTGTACTTGGCATCATTGTGAATATCACTTTCCTTTATCGTCCTGTACTGAACTTACCAAGGTCATCAATGAAGGCTTACCTTAAAGACTGGAATGGCAGAGGTTTGGCCTTCTTGTCTGGTCTGCTATGTGGGCTTGGAAATGGTCTAGAATTCATGGGAGGCGAAGCTGCAGGATATGCAGCTGCAGATGCTGTTCAGGTTGGTTAGAAGCTTCTGAAATTCAGTTAATTTTTGACAATGTAGAAATTAGAAAATGGTGATAATGATGATGTGCGGTGGTGATTTCAGGCTTTTCCACTGGTATGCACATTTTGGGGCATAGTATTGTTTGGAGAGTACAGGAGATCATCAAGAAAAACATATGGACTGCTAATTAACATGTTGATCATGTTTGTTGTAGCCGTTGCTGTTCTTATGGCATCAGCTGGGCATCGAAAATAACTAATTACTTCCTTCCCTTGCACGGAATTGCATCAACCTTATAAAATTGTGTAAAGCATTGAATTTATGTTTATAATGTAATAAGGGTTTTAATAGCTGTATATAAGTATTTAATAAAATTTAAGATTCTCTTGAAAATTGTTTCTGGAATTAATATACAGCCCTTACTGTTGACTTCTCTAATTAATTGTGAGCTTTTCATACAAATTTTTTGAGTTAGTGTTTAAATTATTTAAGCAGCAATTAATTAGAGAAATAATTTCCAAGAGAATTTTAGATTTTATTAAATGTTTATATGTAGAACCTATGTAATAATAGTATCTATGAAAACTTCTCTTAAAAAAAAAAAGAAAAAATTTGCAAAGTACCTTTAACTTAAATTGTTAGAGTAATGGTTCCATTTTTAATACTAATTTAATTAAGAACTTAATTTGTCGATTAAAAAAAAATAATAATAATGAATAATCTGAAGGAATTTTATTAAAAATTGCAGTCAATCGATCGGTCGCATGACTGTTAGTCCTAAAATACTTATGGCCTGAAACCATTTTTATAGGCCGATTTGCAGAAAAATTCTTGGCTTCACCATAACCAAACATAACCAAAACTGCACTAAAGCTCTCTAGGTAGGAACTAGGAACCGAAACAGTATAGAATTTTAATGTATTTAAATAGATTTGGCTTCTTTTAAAAGGTAGGAACTAGGAGCCGAAACATTATAGAAAAGTAAAACAAATGTATCGTAGTAGCGAATTCGATGGGAGCGCAGCAGCCTTCATGGGCGGTGGTTTCATGCCCTCTCAGACCACCCAGCCGTTGGATTCTTCCTCCTCCTCCTTCTCTTCTTCCGGCAGAGTATTTCCTTCTTTCCCTTTGTCATTTTTCAATTTTTCTTTGGACTATTGAACGGAAAATTATTTGTTTTCGCAGAATCGCGAGAGTAGGTGCTTATTCCCATTGACACTGAAGCAGATATGTGAGCTAACTAGTAATGATGAATCCAATTTCCATTTTGATGGCGTTGAAGTGATTGTTGTAAGTTCTGTAACAAGTTTGATAACCTTTTACTTTTTTGTTTGCAACTTTTTCTTCACTTTGGCTTGTAATTAGGGTTCTGAATTCAGTTTTCTTTAGGTTACAATAGTGGGGAGGGTATGTCAAAAGGAAGACAAAGCTAGCGAGTACACTTTCCTTATAGATGATGGGACAGGACAGATTGAATGTACCAAATGGTATTTTTTTCTCTCGTTTTCAACATTTAACTTATGGTTTGTTTGTTTGATGTTTGGTATGCATGATTATTTTATTTGTCTTAATTCATTTTTCCTCTACACATCAAACTCATTATGTGAAACAAAGGCTGTTTATTTTCCATTTAACATGTAGTTTACGACATAATGTTGCTTACATTGTTAACTTCTCATATAATGATTCTAGTCTGTATGTTTGTGTTTTTATAGGATCCAAGAAAGCGTAGACACGGAAGAAGTGGAGAGGATCTTGTATATCTCTTTGTTTGCAGTTATACAATGCTTCATGTTATTTCTTCAAATTTCACAGATGTTTTCTTTGAACAAATTTTGGATGAATTGTGTGTTTGTTTGATTTCTTTTATTAACCTAGGTATAATTTCTTTCATTGTCCGATATAACCAGTAAGAAATAATGTGGACTGAATCACGTAAGGAAAGAAATGAAGGCTTGGTTAGCTGCTGTAATTTAGCTTGGAAGTTCAAAATTGAAGTTGCTAATGCAGCATCCAAGCTTTCTTCAAATTACCTTTCGTTTCTCAATAATCAAAAGGACAATTAAGACTCAAGTTCACTGGTTAATTGTCATTTATCACTAAATGGTGTTTGGAGTGGGCTTATTGCTATTGTTTTAGAATTAGTGCCTAATATCAGCTTCAATATTTTTCATAATAGGATTGGAAACTATGTTCGGGTTTATGGACACTTAAGAGGCATGCAAGGCAGAAGGTTCATAAACGCCTTCTCCATTAGGTATGCATTTGGCTTTCATTTCTGTGCTTGTGTTAATTTTAGATCAACTAGGTTCACTTTGGGAAAGAAACAGTAACATGCCACCTCTCACTCAGCATCTTTTAAAATTCTTTTAAGCTTCAAAATTTTGACGTGTCTGAATTTGTTCTTTGTGTCTCAGCATCAAATCTGAAATGATTGATATTTTGATGATGATATATACATCCAGAATTCCTTTACAACTTTCTCGAATTTTATTAAATGAACCTGACTCCTGATTATGAATTTAGCATTGAACTTTCCAATTTCCCCCTGTATTTTTTTGCTATTTTTTTATTATAAATTTTTCCATGTCTATGTTTGCGGGGGCATTTAAGTTTAGGTATATGATTGATAATGGTTTAGATGGATTTTTTTTACCTTCCCTGCAAACTAAAATAAGCTTATGAGTTGAGTTGTACATGTGATTGGTTTACCATTGGTTAGTCAAATTCATTCAAACTACGCAATTTAATGTTTAATCAAGTCACACCATAATGCTTTTTTATCATATTCTTTTGTAGTTGAACTTGATATGTGCTGATACTTCTGAATTTGGACAATTATAATAACTATATCATCTGAAAGTATTACACCTGGGGAGGGGAATCAACTTCAACTTTTGTTTGCTTCATGGTTATTTAACTAGATTTGTCTGCATGTTGTTGAAAACTGTTTGTTTTGACAATAACAAGCTACCTGTGGTGGTTCTTTTATTCCTTGAATAATTGATATTGCTAACTTTCCAGTATTGTATTTTTGTCTTTACATATGCAATAGTTCAACTTTAGAGTTTTAACTTCAAGATATATTGTTTCAGGCCTATCACTGACTTCAACGAGGTTACAAACCACTTCATCGAGTGTGTTTATGTCCATTTTTACAATACAAGGATGAGGGTATTGGCCTAGTGACCTTAATCATGGTCTAAATTTCCTCTTTTTAACATGATTTAAATGTAATGATGTTTCCTTTTCCGTTTTTGACTTTGTTGTACTGACTTTTGCCAATGAAACATATACAACCTGCTGTGACTAGAAACAGGGAACCAAAGCTCAGCCCCAACCCCAGCTAGCAAATTTGAACACAAACACTCCTTTGCAAGGTTACCAAACGGCCCCACCAAATCAAGTAATGTTTCCCACCATTTTAAAAAAATTCTCTTTTGTTGAATGAATTTTTTTGGGATAATTCTCAGATTTTATTGTGTTTCAGTCTTCTGCTTCTGCTGGTGATGGCGCAAACAATCTGGGTCAAATGATATTGAATTTTTTGCAGCAGCCACTGTACCTGTGAGTTATCTTTAATATCCTCGAAATCCTACCTAATTGTGCCTTTTTCCTTGCACAAGCTATTTCGTGGATCAGCATTTTTTCCCATTTTTACTTCCATTTATATCAGTATGTTTTAAGGGATAATTTACTTCTAACAACGTATCAAAGTTCCCTAAATTTCCTGTCTTGATCTATGTATAATTGAATTGAGTTGGTTCACTCTGCAATGTACATCTTAAATTGCCAGACTATAGTTTCGTAGATACCGTTCTACATGCATACCTGAGTTTCAGTAAACCTTTCAGATTGCCAGGTTAGCATATCAGATAAACCTTTCGAAAAAATTTAGGAACTAGGAGTTGTGGGGAATTTTGTTTTGGATAGGTTTGGGGGATATCATTTCCTAGAAAATGCTGAATGATAGGACACTCTGAGCAAGTCCAAGAGATTCTTTTTCTCTAATGTTTTGCATTTTCATATATAGGCACTAGCTTCAGCTACATTTTGTGCGCTAGTGGTGCTGATCAAGATGTCTAATTTAACTAAAACATGAAGCAAACTACTAGTTTTGGGAGCCTAAGGGTAATAGAAACATTAATCGGCTATTCATTTGAGTCTTCAAGAGCCAATTTCTATCCTAAGTTTCTCATCCAAGTTGCTGTGCAGTCATTGGATGGAATTTAAGTGTGCAAGAGCAAATTGTTTATTGGGAAAAATATATTATATAGGTGCATGCCTGTGTGTTCAAATACATACGTGTTTGAAAGTAGTGTATTTATTTTTTGTTCTTAGATATAAGAGCATCTCCAATGCTTACATGGATCGCTCGAATTTAATCATCCCATCAGAAAAATTGTAAGAATTTTTTTTTAAAAAAAATTCTATAATGCTCAAATCTATCTTAGTGTCAAGCTGATATTGTCTAGCATCCCTTTTATTTTTGGAGG
The DNA here is from genome assembly GCA_949640765.1 of Croton laevigatus. Lineage (NCBI taxonomy): Eukaryota > Viridiplantae > Streptophyta > Magnoliopsida > Malpighiales > Euphorbiaceae > Croton > Croton laevigatus. The sequence continues at coordinate 18,648 of CATIWJ010099221.1, forward strand.
GTTTGCCAGACTGTCCAAATTATATATTTGTTCCGTGATTTGCGGTATATTAAATTATGGGGCAGAAAAGTAAAAAAATAGAAAATGGAAGCAAATGCATTGGAGAAAACTTTTAAAGTTAACCTCCGTAAACATTCAGCCACAACCACATCATTCCATTTTGTGCGACTCATCTTCTGGAATTCACATGAACGTTTGAGATGCTTGAAACAGTCATTTGGAGTGTATTTGTTATATTTATTACCAGAGGTCACTGTATTTTTTTTTTGTTCATTTTACGCCTCTTTTTTCGTTTGAGAAAACATATTACTCCTAATATATGTTGATTAATGAACTTCTGGTCTTTAATTATTTCAGTGCTAAAGAGGATGGTGTCCACCGTAACGTCATCGCTCGTCAGTTAAACGTGCCAATAGAGAAGCTCATGTCTCGCTCTCTCTCTCTCTCTCTCTCTCTCTATATGATAATGAAGCTAACTTCTAAATAATATCCACTAATACGTTCAGTTTCTTTTGGCTGACAGGGAAGAACTGCAGTATCTTGTTGACAATGGCTATGTTTACTCGACTATAGATGACGATCACTTCAAGACAACTGTTAATGCCTAATATTAGAGCTCCCTTAAAAAGTAAGTTGCTGCCTTTTTTTTTTTGACCTTTAATGAATATGCAATCAGTACATAATCTTAGATTTGGATTCAAATTATGGTAATCCAATCCTTAAATCTCAGGCCTTTTTCTTTCTGAAGCCTATTTCAGTTAAACAGTCAACTAATTTTGAAGTAGTGGCTTAGCCTAGGCTTTGCAATTCAGGCTCTGAGACCTAAAATTTTTGCATGGCAAGGGAAAGAGGTGTATGGGATGGAAAAAGAAAGGAAGGAGTTGGAAATTTCACTAATTAATATTTCATCTCATCAAATATATATTTTTTTTTTTGCATGAGTTAAAAATATTACTTTTAATTTTTTGATAGTCAATTGTTTGCCTTCCTGTAATATGAAAAATAAAATACAATAAATTATGAACAAAGTCGTCATTTTTTCTGCATTTTCAGAAGGAAAAGTCCAACATTGTCATTAGTAAGTTTATTGTGCTTCCATCTCATAAGAAGACACGTAACATTAGATTTTTTTTTTTTTTCAATTCAAGATCCACATACAGTGAAGTGGCAAGAAATTCTGGCGGACCAAATTTAGACTGTAAAATCAAATTTAGACTGTAAAATTAACAATGTTTCGATAATCGGTAATTTAAATGATAAATTTTTTAAAATAATTAGGTCAAAATTTTTTATTATTCTAAAACATATTAATTTTAATATTTATAAATAATAGATTACTCATATCAATTAAATAAATAAATTATATAAAAATATTAAATATAAAATACTATAAATCTTAAATAAAATTAACTAATCTATAAATTAAATTGATTCTTGAATAAAAATTAAATCAAGAATTGAAAATAATAAAAATTAGAATTTTAAGAAGGAAATAAATTGAAATAGTAAGAATGGAATACAAAGAAAAAGATTGGTTAAAAAAAAAGAATGGAAATAATTATGATTTGATAGTATAGGGAGAATTAAGAAAGAAAAGTCAAATTTAAGTAAGATGACAGTTGTGTATAAGGAGAAAATTGGATTTTTTTCAATAAAGTTTTTGAAAAATGATGCAAAATTAAATTGAAGTGCTCCAACCTTAGTTTGACCCTAAACTTTATAATCCACTGAGTCACGCCTTTTATCACTGTGCTAAAAATTAATTTTTGTTTTTTGTCTGTACTTACTATTAAAATTTCTAATCTTATGGGCCCAACGCTCCTGTTGGCTCCAATGTAGTTAGGTCAGTGCTTGTGGCTGCTGTACTTGGCTTAGTGGACTGACCGCAACGAGTTTCAGCGGCAGTGGTAGCTTTGCAGGTGTAAACAAAATGTATAATGCGATAGGTGCAAGCAGATTCGATATGAAAAGAAAAACACGACAGAAACCGGCAGTATAATTATTGTTTGTTCCCATTTCAGATAACTGATCGAAACATGCACAAAATTTTTTTATTTTTTGACACTAGGATAGAATGGGTGAACCGAGTATAAAAAGATAATTACTTGCTTTTCTGGAGCAGTTGAAAATAGCTCATCAAGTTCAGCAGGTAGTAAAGCTCCATGCTAATAAATTGAGAGACAGCTTAGAGGTTTTCAGAAGATACTACTTGGATAAACTGAATTCAAAAAATTGAAAAACTAAACCTGACATGGAATTCAATGACAATACAAGCATGTGGAAAAGATTATTGCATATGTTATCAATATCTAATAATTAGAAGATCCAATTAGGGGTGTCAAACAGGTCGTGTCGGGTTCGGGTTCGTGTCAAGCGGGTTCGAGTTCGTGTCAAGCAGGTTCGGGTTGAAAATCCCTCAACCCTAACCTGATCTGTTTAGATAAACAGGTCAGAAAGCTCAACCCTAACCTGATATGTTTAGATAAACAGGTTAGATAGGTTGACCTGATCTGTTTAAGCTTTTTTTTTTTTAAAAGATAAACGGGTTAAACGGATCAATCTGAAACCCATTTAACCTGCTAATTTCAGGTTGACCCTAACTCCTTTAACTCATATAATCTGATTTCAATATTAAAGCCTAATTTTATGTAATTTTTTTTAACAAAACTAATTTTATGTACATAGAAAACATAAAATAATAATAATAATAATAATTATTATTATTATTATTATTATGAACAGTAAACAGATTATATAGGTCGATCTGCGGGTTGAGTTTTTCAACCTGAACCTAACCTATTTATTTTCAGGTCGGGTTCGTGTCGACCCATTTAATTAAACAGGTCGAAAAATTTCAATTCTAACCCGCTATTAGCAGATCGGATTCGTGTCGGGTTAACAAGTTGTGTCAGCTTTTGATACCCCTAGATCCAATGAAGAAACTCCACAGCTTCAGTAATCAGCTCTATACTCAACAAGGTAAAAGCTGAGAGGTAATTAATTGATACTCCAAAAGAACAAGTTGGTATATAACAGCATGGACAAGTGTTCATCACCATATAATAACATAAAATAGTTTTTGATATTTTAAATGGTGCCATGCTGCATGCATTAGTAGAATGAAAATTTTATCAAATTACAATACCTTTTTGAAGTAATCTTAGTGAATAACGCAGCAAAAATGAATGCAATTTCTAGAGTCATTAATGAAGCAGGATACAAATGCAATAGAAGCTCATCTCTGAGTTTCAGTTCATCATCATAGCCAGATTCTCTCAAAATAGACCGAGTTGTTTCAATTCGCCCCTCATCCAGGAATACAGCATGACGAAAAAGGAATCCTTTTGTAAGACCCAAGCAGTGACCCAGCGAAAAATGTTGGCGAAGGGAGAGTTAGGGGTGTAAATGAGCAGAGCGGCTCGTGAGCGGCTCACCGCTCGGCTCGATAAATGATCGCTCGAGCGCGCTCATTAGGTAAATGAGCCGAGCGCGAGCGCAATTTTCAAGCTCGTTTATAAACGAGCGGTTACGAGCATAGCTCGCGAGCGGCTCAAGTGGCTCGCGAGCATGTTTCACTTAGGTATAAACGAGCACGCTCGTGAGCGGCTTATGAGCACCCATATATAAAACAAAAAATTAAGCTTATTATGGATTGAAGTCACAGAAAAGGGTATTATTTTTATCACCTATCTATCTTTTTTTTTTACATAATTATATGTATTCTCCAATTTAATATATAGTTTTTCTTATATTTGATAGGATGCGGATGCGGATGATGCCGTTGTGGAATTTGAACTACCGTGATGATCTTTTTTTTTTTATTGTGCTTATTATCGTTGTTCAATTTGAACTTGTTCTTATTTTGTTATATTAGTATTGTTTTAAATTATAATTTAAGAA
>CATIWJ010099260.1:0-12964 GCA_949640765.1 Croton laevigatus
ATGAAGGTTGTTTTTCCTGTTTTAAAATATATACAAAGAGGTTTACACGAAACGAATTTGTCAACTGGCTTAAAAAGCCAATGTTTTATTTTACTTGAAAAAATTATATATGTACCCACTGAGCATGGAGTTGCTCAGCGAGTTATTTTCTGTAACTCGCAGGTTCGTTAGTAGACGATTTGGAGGAGCAGCAAGAGCAAGGAAGGTTCCCAGACAAGTATTCTCTTTGGTATTTGTTTTTATTCAATATAATTGGCATGTATATGAGTGAGATTATGTAATAATCTTGTGATTTAATTTATTTAAGAAATATAATAATGAGCAAGCGGCGCTGTGACACCTCAGTTTGTCCTATTCATAGGGTGAATTTGGGGTGTTACATTAGATGTCTAAATACCCCCATAACATCCTCACAATCAGACAATCGTTGTCGATTGAAGATGTAAAATTTAAAACAAACTGATCCATAACCGATGATGCATTCGGAAACTGGTCACTAAGCTCCGACGTTGCCCATATGTTTCTTCTTACTAGACAATTGAAAAGCAAGTGTTGATTCATTTCCGATTCTAATAAACAAAAAGGGCAATAATCATCCACATAAACATGTTTGCTTCGAAGCACAAAACGACAAGAAAGCACTCCACAAAGAGCCTTCCATACAGTATTCAAAACTTTAAGTGGAACTTTTAGACACCATAACTGCTTCCAAATTGCCATTACTGAACCTTGGTGAGTTTGCTCACCACCTGAATTCTATAAGCATTTTAACTAAATAAATAATGCCCTTTATCTTCAAATTTCCAACATAACTTATCTTAGAACATTATTAAGACTCAAAAGGAATTGCAAGAATATTAGCAACATCCTCAAACTAAAATAAAGAATTAAGCAAAGGAACATTCCATCTTCTCTCCAAAATTAAGTCAGAAATAAAAAACTGCTCACAATTAATCGGGCAAGAATAAATAATAAAAGAATTGTCTCTATCAGCAAGCCGAGGACTATCCTAAATAACAAACTATTCCCTTGCCAACCCTCCAAAATAGACCCCTTTGCAGCAAAAGCTTCGACTCCCATATGCTTCTCTATATGTAACTTGAATTTGAGCTAAGAAAAAAATTAATAAAACTAGTATTAAGATAGTACCTTGCTTTCAAAACTTTAGCCACTAAAGGTATTGGATTCTTCAAGAGTTTCCATCTTTATTTTCCCAAAAAAGCCAAGTTAAACTCTCTTAATCTCTTAAAACCAAGACCACCAACTCCTTTGTCACAAGCCAACCTGTCCCAAGCCATACCTAATACATCCACTTAATCTTGCCAATGTCCCTACCAAAACCCTATCATAATCCTATCTATTTCAAAACATAAAGTATTAGGCAGCAATAATAACCCCATTACATAATTCAAGATCCCCTGCAAAATTGACTTCAAAAGAATTTCTTTTCGGGCTTTCGACAAAGGTCTTATCTTCCATAAGTTTAGTCTCTTCCAAACCCAGTCCTTTATATAATTAAAGACCTCTTTTTGATTTTTACAAACATGAGATAAAAGACCCAAATAGGATCCCAAAATATCTTTCTCCACCATATTCATAATATACACAAATTTTCCCAAAGAATCTGTGGAGAATTCTTCAAAAAAGTAATTAAGGACTTATCAAAACTAATCATCTGACCTGAGCCTAACTCATATATATTAAGAATGGCCTTCAAAGATTGAGTTTCACTAATATCTGCATTAAAGAAAACCAGGCTATCATCCGCAAAAAATAGATGAGATATAATTGGACTTACTTACAAACACGACCATCACGTAACACACCACTATCTACTGTTGAAGATATAAGGCTAGAAAAACCCTTCACACATAGAATAACTGAGTAAAGGGATAGAGGATCTCCTTGTCGCAACCCACGAGAAGGGATAAACCAGTCCATTCTTTGTACCATTATGAAAAATCTAATACCAAACTGAAGTTTAACACTTCATAACCAAAGACGCCTACTGAGCATAGAACCTCTAATAAATCAACACCTTCTGAATAAAGCTCCACTCCATCCAATCATACGCCTTACCGATGTCTATCTTCAAGACTGCTGTAAATTTTTTCCATCGAGAACACCTTAAAAGTGTATGCATCATCTCAAAAGCTAAGATGTAATTATCCTGAATGCTACTCCCCGGTACAAAAGCACTCTGACATTCTGAGATGGTGGATGGCATAATACTTTGTAATCTGTTAGCTATCATTTTATCATAATCTTGAACAACACATTGCATAGAGCTATTGAGCGAAATTCTATAATTGTTTCAGGATTTGCTACTTTTGGAATCAGTACAATTGCAGTTTCATTTAACACTATGGAACATAACCACTATGTAGAAAAAAAGTGGTGATGAGGTAATGTCACTAAAGACTAAAAGTCTCAGGTTCAAACACTCTTGAGAGTAACAAAAGGCAAAAAAAAAAAAAAGTGGTGCAGGGATAATTATTTATCTATCGTTATTCTTCATTTCCATTTTGGTGAAAATAATGTTCATAAGTAGTTGAAGTCTGGGCATTCATTATGAAGAGCACCCAACGAATAAAGTGTGTGATTTCTTGCATAGGCTGCTTGATATTATTGTTGATGTATTTTTACTTTCTTTTCAGGGATCTGTTTTGAAGTTCAGTTGCTTCTATTTTTGAATTAGGTTTGAACATTTGTTTAACAGGGTTTGAACTTTAATAGAATGATAAATTAATTTTTTTAATTGAAATGTGATTTTAGATTTAATTATTACTTATTTTAATTATTTAATATGTGGCGTTAATTAATATTAATTTTTAAAATATTTATAGGATAGAGAGTATAATACACTTTTTCTAGATGAGAGTGCAATTCTTTTTAAGTTTAATATGAGCTAGATAACTAATTTTGTTAATATTTATTAAAAAGGTAGTTAATTTTAAAAAAAATAAGAATAATTTTTTTTAAATAACTAATTTTATGAAAATTTATTGAAAAAATTAGCTATTTCTATTAAAATTTGTCTAAAAATAGCTGCTCTTGTAGCATGCACTATATTCTTCATCAATCATTAGTCGGACAAAATTTGCCAACACTCATATTACCATCCTATCAGGTTTTAGAATTGCCCTTTTTTTTTTTAACTAAAAAATTAGTGACAAAGATAAAATAATTTTTTGAACTATATAGATTCTAACCACACACAAAGCGCAAATAAACAGTGGCGATTTTTTCCAAAAACATAAGAATACATATATGCACTATATATAATGTGCTGATTTTTGCGGGTTGTTACTACTGTTAATGTGATCCATGTTTGTTTCGCATGGTTGAATTGAAGTTCTGAGTGGAGGTTTTCTTTTCTCTTTATTGACGCCTTTAGCCATTTACTTTTAAACAGTAAATAGTAAACTCTGTTTTAAAGTACAAATTTTTATCTTTCGAGAATACTCAAATTTGAGTATTTTAGCCTTTCTAATATATAATTTAATTAAAAATTTATGAAAAACAGCCAATTAATTACTTAAGACTTAAAATATATACTATTTGAAAAGATATTTATAATACACCAAATTAGTAACATAATTTGATTTGAAAAATTAAATATATAATATTTCTCACCGTTAAGAGAAAATCAGATTTACCACAGTATATTAAATAAGTTGTTAACTCTAAGTCATGAATGGAAGAAATGGTCTCATTCATTCATTTTTTTTTTCTAATTTACAATCCATCCTCAAAATATTTATCAAGCTTAAAGTAAAATTATTGGTCAATTTATTCTGATACAAACAAAAGAGAAAATTTGATAAAATATTCATTTTTCCCCTCTAAGCTTGCATTTTTTTTTTTTAATTATCCGTAATACATCACAAGCTGTGTAACATTCTTTTTTAAAAAAAAAGCAGAAGCTGTGTAACATTCATACGCTAAAGTTTACACTAAAAAGATAATAATAAAAGACTCCAGAATAAATGGTTTAGATTTGAGAATGAAAGTAAAATAAGATTCGAAGATTTCATTTTTGATATCTAACGTCCCTTAATTCTCCTTAAGATTCCATCAATGGCAGTATCAAAAGCATCTTTTACATTATCCAACCCATTCTCAGCATACACAATATTTGGAATATACTCAATAACTTTTTCCTTCATTTTATTTACCTCTTCTCTGCTGTACTTCTCAAGCTCTGTTTTTACAGTTGTTCTCCTATTTTTCACCTTATTATGGTGGATAAACACCGAGTAACTCTTGGCTTCTTCCGGTAAAAACCACTCATACTGATCATAAGCGGTTCTTTCCCAGAAAAAAACCGGAATCGAACCGGCAACCATGCAGTCAAAAACCGACCGTCTTGTGTAGCTATCTCCTCTTGGCTGCAAGCAAAAATCCGAGTCCAAAAACGTTTCAAGAATCTCCAAATTGCTTCTACCGCACCGAGACTCGGCACAATCCACGAGTCGGCAAGGTGCTGTTGACTCGTTTTGACACTGACTCAGCAGCAACCCTCGAAAATCATTTTGAACTTTGCCTCGTGTTGCTCCGACGAAACTAAACAGCTTTGTACGGTTATACGTACGGACGTAATTTTGCCAAAGCAGAATGTCTTCCGTTGATCTCGGGTGGAATCCGGTAGGGTAAGGTACACTGATATCAAAATTATCCCATGGATTTTTCTCAATCAAGAGCCGTGAAATGCCTTGCATCCCTTGCATTCTGAAGAATCGAGACCCCCAATCTTCATCGTTATCAGTTTTCCGTCGGAAATCCCACGTAATACGTCCCAACGTGATGAAATGATTATAGCCGCTGGATTTCTTCCAGTAAGGTTGATCAGTGATCCAATTTAACAGCAGCTCGCTATCCCTATCACGTTCTTTTGCACTGGAGTTAGTCCATAAATACCGTCCGATCGAGAGTCCACCATAAAACGGAATATAGAAAGCTGTAGCAGAATCTGGCTCCAGAGTTCTACACTGATGGTTAAGAATCCTATTATGAAAAATAACTTCCAACGTAAACTGATCAGTTTTACGCCAAGCCGGAGCAAGACTCTCCGGCAAGAACTGTTGAAGCTCTTCATCCCTCCGGCCAAGTCCGCCGTTGGAAATTGCATCGCACGACGAGCTCCAAGGGTTCAAGTCATCACAATTGGTTAACAAATCTTGGTTGAACATAGGCGGAAGGTCATAGACATAAACCATGCCGAAAGGACAAGGGCCGAAGATGGAGAAGCCATAATAAGCCGACGAAAAGGAAGCTCGAGAAGTGAAGATGAGATAAAGATGAAGGAAAGGAAGAGAAACGATGATGTAAAGACATGCACTGCAATAATTAACAGAGTTTCGTAACTTGCAAAGGTGTTTGAACCTTTTCATGGCGGCCTGAAAAGAATTGTTGCGGCGGAGATGCATAATAATAATAATAAGGATAGAGAGCAAGTGGGTAAGTAGTGATGTGAGAGTAGAGATAAGCCACTAAAGCAGTGTGTGGAAGCAGAAGAAGAACAGTATACCACCTTTTTTTTTTTTTTTAAATCACTAATAGGTCAATTACAACAACAACAACAAAGATGAAAATGAAGGGAAAGAACAAGCAAATAAAGAGCACGTTCCAATATCATCAATGGTTGTACAAAATACGTGGAAAAAGTAATAATTATTTGTGCAAGTTGACATTGAATTTTTCTTTTTTGATAGATTTTTTTTAGTGGGATAGGTTGTTGGTTGTTTTATGCCAAAAAGGACAAGGAAATGGAGTAAGTCCTCTCTGGAGAGGTACAGAAAGACAAAAATTAAAGTCACAAATTTGTGTTATTTCCATGAAAAGAAAAAAAAAATCATAAAATTGAATAAATTCTGTGTGTTAAACTGTTAATAGTTGCTTAGATCACATTTTCGGTACGAATTTTGGGTGAATGGATAATTTCATCACTTTCAACTCTTGAATTATTTATGCAATTTGAGAAAAAGGAATCTAACTTATAATTTAAAAAATTATAGTTATATGTACTTTTTTTTTTTAATTATCCATTAGGTATCCTAAACAGGTTCCAATTATGAGCGTTTCTAAGCTATAGTCACCTTTCGGGAGGTAAAATTTTAGCCCAAGTTTTAAACCGCTGCAAATATGGGTGTGTTTGAACTCACGAACTCATTTAAACCAGAAAAGCTTTTTACCAACTCACCTGCACCTTTGGCTGTAGTTATATGTATTTATATTTTTCATAACATGAGTCATTTCTTCTTCCTATTTCTCTATCAGCTATCACATTCATATTGGCATGAGAAAATCCAGAAAGAAATCCAAATATTTCTTTTACATTCATCTAAACGTTTAACGTAGGTAGAAAACCTGCATGGCTTTCAACGGATTTCATTAATTTGTGAATATGCAAAAAAATGGAGGATATAAAATTTTTACATGCATTCTAGCTAGCAACAATTGAAATAATTGAAGGGGTTTGATTTGAATTTCTCTCTATTTTGGTATTTTCTTTGGTGATTAATTATTTATTAATATCTAATTTTTTTTGTTTTTTGTTTTTTGTCCTTGGTTAAGAGAAAAAGATGATGTAGATGTTGATAGAGTTATTGATAAGATAATATGATTGAACATGCAAATTATATGTTTGATTAAAAATTAATTTAATTGAAATCATGTGGTTTTGTCATAATATTTTTATTATTCAATCACTAAAAATAAAACAAGCTATTAGAGGTGCATTCAGCGAGGAAATGGTGTTGTGACGCAATCAGCGACAAATTTTCCTCGTCACAGAAGTGGCTGCCGCTGGACAAATAGCGACGAAATCAGCGAGACACAATTATCTCGCTGATCAGCAATGCATTAACGACGCTTTATTTTGGCTCTAAATTTAAAGCAGGAATTTGGGTCGCTAATTTTGTCGCTAGATATGTTGCTGATTAGCGACTCATTCCGTGCCGCAAAATTTTTGCGCCAGTGAAATCATGCTGGTGTGAATTTGTCACAGATTGTAAATTCAGTCGCTGATTTCATTGCAAAATGTGTCACTAAATTTCACAGATTTTATTTTATGGTCCATATTTTAGTTTATTACTGTCCAATGCCATCTAATCAAATATTTACCACAATTGCTAAGAATCACAAATATCCAATATTTTAAAGCAAGTCATTCATTATAATATTTCACAAAATACACAGGACATCTAATAATCCAAATACACTTTTAACATTAACCCACAAAAAAATCTAACAAAGTTTGAACAAGAATATAAAACAAGCAAATGATTTATAAAGTATAATCCACCATTAGAAAAAAATATAGAATTGCCAATGAAACTACACTAAGTACTTGTCGTCCTCATCATCCACATATACTATGATGTCTAACCGTCTCTTCCAATCTTTTCACGCTCTGCACCAATAAAATTTTATTTTAATTATAACCCATTACATCAATCATTAAAAAAACCAAAGAAATTAAAATGTATAGCTATTCATAGAGCAAAATAATCTTTGAAAAGAGAATATTGTAGAGCTAAGTTAATTGAACCTCTTACATTCAAGAAACTAAAATGTAATAATAGCAAAATACCTAATTTTAGATCCATGACAACTTAAATTTTAGTCGCCCAAAATCGTAGTGTAATGAAAGTCCAAAAAGGTTAAAAACTTACTTAAGGCCATAAAAAATATTTAGTTGCCCAAAAGTTACTAATATCATAGGTGCACTGCACAATGACGGCCCTCTGGATATTAGATCAACATTTGACATTGTTGCAACTATCAAATTCAAACAACTAAACAAGTCAAAAAAGAACTCATCCTCATCAAGCTGATAAAAAAGCATTTTAAACATAAAAATGAACAACAAAGCTAAAAAATTTCCTTGTGTATCAATGCTAACCAGGAAATAGCATCATGATAGATGCATAAATCAAGTTCCTTATGTATCACTGTTGAACACATTCTTGTAACCAACAAGGCCCCTCAAGTATATTATAAAAAATCATCAAGGAAAGAAATATTGACATAGAATTGAAAGACTATAAATTCTACAAGAAATGCATTACCAAAGATACACTCAATATGAACATAGGTAAACACAATTGGGATTCTATACACTGGCCTTGATGGACAAGTCCAAGATAATCTAGTTCTACCAACTTGTCCAGGAACTTCCACATATCAAGAACTTATACATGTCTATGAGATAGAACTTCCATAATTAATCCAACATGTTTTTCATTTACCTGAAATGAAAGTCATTCAGTATATTAATCAAATTTCCTATGAGAAAACCAGCAGATTTATAATTTTGTAATTCTTACCTTCCTCGATAGTCACTTCTTCAGTTGGTTCAAGCTTCTGTCCATTCTTTGTCTAATACCTAATTTAATATAGTAGCATTGTTCAATCATTTTTCAAGAAAACTAATCCTTACAAACTACACAAGTGAAGCGAAATAGTCTAGGTTTAGAAAGCTGAAAATCTGATGAAATAACATCAGAAAATGTAAAATAAATTTATGCATATTATTACTAGGGAGATACAAAAGAAAAGAACCGAAAAGAGTAGAGCAGTGAAGTGAGGTGCAGAAGTCTTACCTTATTACGAAGAGCAGTGGACTGAGAAGAGAGAGAAGAGAGGGAGAGTGTCTTCATGATGACTCCGATGAGAAGGGATAAAGGCCGCCGAGCGAATTGGAAAGAGAGGGAGCCAAAAGAAATCAACCATTAGGGGTTTTCGATTTGGGAACCGAGGGTTTTTGATTTGGAAGTGAAATGTTTTGGTGAGATTTAACGAAAGAAAATCGATTTTATCTTTAATGGAAGAAAATCGATTTTCCAGTCAAAGGAAAGAGCGTCGAAAGGGATGTTAGCCAGTTATGGTTCACATATACTTTTTTTTTACCTTTTTTCCAAATATTTTAGGGAAATTTTTTTTTACTTTGGCGCTGAAAAAGGCCAACATCCCGCTCCTCTTTTGGCATATGCCGTGATTGAAACTATAACACAACTAGCGACACAAAATTGCGTCGCCAAAGTACTCACAAATTTTCTCACCCATTTTGGCGCCGACATGCCACGGAAAATAACGACCCAATCAGCAACTCAGGAAATTGCGTCCTTGATCATCGACTTATTCAGCGACTGCTTAGCCTACTTCGCAGTTTAGCGACTAACAGATTTTTATTCCGAGCCAAAGTACACATTATGTCGCTGATTTCTCACTGATTGTGTCTCTAATCTGTGACAAAACAAGCTTGCGTTACTGATAGTAAGTTTTTTTAGTAAGTGTAAAATAAATCAATTCTAATAATTTCTTAAAAAAGATCGATTCTTGGAATTTCACTCAGTTTTCGTACATCAAACCATAAGTGCCTACTAATTTAAATTCGGGTATTGTAGATGTTTATTAAGAAAGAGAAGCAATCCAGCCAACCTAATTTTCTCTATTCACAACGCCATGATTCGAACTCTAAATTTTTTTTAAGAGGTATAACATTTCACCCGCTAGACTAACTGATTGTTTGTAAAAATCAATTCAAACGATCCATTAGAAACATTTGCTAGCAAATAAATTGAACAATAAAAGAAAGAAAAACAACACTGGAGTAATAATTATGTATAATATATATGATAGAATTTATTCGAGAGATCAATTATTTAGAGCTTTATGTCTAGTTCTGATTATGGCCAACCCAACATGCTTCAATACGAGTTTTGAAACAATTATAAAGGACAAAACATATATACTCAAACATTTTGGTTTCTTCTATATACTATAATTATAATTAAATTTCTACAAATTTTCAAAAAAAAAAAAAATTAAATTTCTGCAAATATATACTATAAAAATTAAAATATAAACTAGAAATCAAAATAATAATTAAAAAAAAGTATGGTCCCGCTTCCTTCATTCCCCATGATCCAAAGTGAAGCCCTTTGGAATTGCGTTTGGCAGCTGGCTGGCTGTACTTAATATTGTAGGGTCAAAGGATAGGAACATATCAAACAAAATGACTTCATCACCATCCAACACTTAAAATAAATCCCTCTTCTGTAAGAAAAATGCCATATATATATATAATAATCCAATTTTATGAATATTATTGTTTATGGGTTCATACATTAATTAATAAATAAATTAGTACCCTCCATTCTATTCGTTTGATTAGAGAAAGAAAGAAAAACATACATTTTAATTAGAATGGATTTTTATCATAAAATTTCCTATTTTGCCAATTACCTTAGAAAAAACTATAGAATTGAACAGTGACGACACAAGCCCAAAATAGTAACTTAGTGGTAAGGTATCTTTTTTCTAAGACTGAGGTCCCGGTTCGAGGCTTATCTCAATCTCCTCTAGAGTTGAATATTTATTAAAAAAAAAAGAATAGTAATGGCACGTCAGCAGCTAATGTGTTTTAGTTACGTATTTTATTTTTGCCATATGTTTTAATTTTATTGGTTGGTTACGACACGTCAATTGTTGACGTGCCGTTACTGTTTCATCATATAATTACTCTTAGCTTATAGAGATTAGAGGAAAAATGTTTATGAATAGAATAATATACATATTAGATTTAAATTATCCTTTTACACTTAAACTTAGATTTTGATTTTCCTAAAAAAAAATATTTCTACACATAAATCCAACAATTAATATAGAAATTTCTCTAAATAAATCGAATGGATGGAGTAAATGCTAATAAATTATTTGAAAATTTATTTTTAATTTTTTCAAAACTCATATACCAAATGAGTTCTAAACTATCTTTTAAGTGTATATATATATTTATTATGACTTAATTAATTTAGTACATAAAGCTATATTGTATACGAGTTACCAGCAAGCATGGTTGGAATTTATAAATAAGTAGAGCATAAACTATCCGAAGTTCAACAATTTCTGTAGATATGTTATTATATTTTTAAATAATTTTGTCCAATAAACGTAGTTGGAAAAAATACAAATATTGTTACAAGAAAACAAAATAAATAAAAACAAACAACAAAACGAACAGAACAATATCAACATAATTAAGGGTGGTAACCACCACTGCTTGGGATACAAAAAAGTCTAAGCAATTAATAGAAAGATAATGTACAATCCATGAAACACATGCTAGATTTGTGCACCTCATATTTCGTTGCAGACCATCACCACCGGAACTCCATAAATAACTTCAAATACCGACAATGATCTAATTGCGCTGGTTCGGGTTTAGCTCGTAGGAGACATTAGTCAATTTATTATTATTTTAGGCAATTTTATTTATTATTAATTGGATTTATAATAAATTGAGTTCAGATTATATATATTTAAAATAACTTAAATCAATTTGTATAAATTACTTTCCTTTTTATAAGCATTTTATTTCTTTTGTATTTAATTAATATGGGATTTTAACCCTACACATTTACACTCTCCTCAAGCGGCAATTCCGCCACTTGACAAGTATTGAAGACCCAATCCGAGTTTGTCAAGATACAATAACTTAACCCTCATAAAATTCGAGTTTGGATTCTAACTCGACATACTCTGATACCATGACAACGAAAATAAAAATTAGGGAAAAATAATTCTCTTGCAAATTTTATTATTGGGTATTGAATCCTATATATACAAGTATGTGTAAGCATAATTACAAATCAACTTAAGAGGGGGTGTCAGGAGTATTAAGCTTCTAGTGTCATATTTGTAATTATACTTACACATACTTTTGTATATATAGTTTTCAATACCAATAATAAAATAAAATTTGAGAGAGAATTATTTTTTCCCTGTTTCTATTTTCCTCGTCAGTTTGCAACCAACTCTCTTTTAAAATAATACTTTTTTCCTTAAAAAAATTATTCATTTGTAAATATATTTTCAATTATTTTATTAAATAACACTAATTTACTTATTAATTATTCTTTAAATTTAGCATTAGAACTTAATTATATCTATAAAGATTTTAATAGAATTTATTGCATTTTTTGGAGAATTATTTATAATTAATTTCTTTATTCTAAAAAATAACTCTCCTTTGATTTTCACACTGTAGAAGAAAGAATAATTAGATGTAATTCTTTTTAATTATCTTCTTTATTTGGTCAAGAAGAACTTAATAAGTAATTATTAGAACTCATTCCATTAAATCTTATAAGAGTGCAAACCAACCAAGTTAATCTGTTAGTATTAACTTTTTAACATTAATAAGTCCAACCACAAGTAAGTCGTATCCAATTCATTTTATCACATCACATTTAATTTCAATAAACGTCTTTGAGAGAAATTGTGAGTTATATATGAATGAAAAATAAAATGAAAGTCTTTAAGTTTATAACAAAAATAAAAAATAGGGACCTAAAAATAATTGTGCTAAAATTTAGAGATGGAGTATGACTACCTAATCGTTGACAGTTACTAATTAAATGCTCTTAAAGTTGATTGTCTATTTTATTAGTTGAAATTCGTATCTTATATATAATTTGTAATAGTTGGAGATTTGTAGCTAGCCTGAATTCATGGGACAAATCATAGACCAAGATTAGGGTAAAATACAATAATAACTGTTTTCACGCACGGTAAAAGCAAAATAATAATACACTACTTCTTAACAGTTTTCATTATTGATTGTCATTGTTGCGTAAGCTCCTTTCAATCCAACCAAGGATGATAGTGGAAGACACAAATAATTGCCCTCTCAAAAACATAAAATTAAAATATTTATGAATTTCTATTTTAATTTAACCCTTAATTGAAAATTTTGGGAAAATATCCACTACTTACCTTTTTTCTTTTCTGGCATGCACTTTCATTTTTGTTTTGTGAAAGGTTTTGAATTTGGACCTTTCCCATGTTAATTCTTTTTATGTCTGTCAAACAATACCAACAGAGTACTCCACATCACCGCGCTTCCATCGGAGCTCCGACCATTATATATCACTCGTTCACTAGCTTTAAATAATCC
>CATIWJ010099355.1:0-12621 GCA_949640765.1 Croton laevigatus
GAGGGTCATGGAGACTTGATCTCGAATCACGAACTTTGATGAAGATGATTTAAGAGTCATTGACTTGATCTTCAATCAAGAACCTTAATGTAGATGATTCAAGGGTCGTTGACTTGATCTTGAATCACGAACTTTGATGAATATGATTCAAGGGTTGTTGACTTGATATCGAATCGGTTGATCTTAATTTGGATTGAATTTGATTTGAACTTCACACGACGCAAGGGTCTTGATGACTTGATCTCAAATCGGTAGAACTTGATTTGGATTGAATTTGATTTGATCTTCACACGATGCGAGGGTCTTGACGACTTGATCTCGAATCGATAGAACTTGATTTGCGTGACTGCAGAGCTTTGTTGACGATCTTTGAACGAGCCTTCGAACTTTGAGGAGAGCTTTGTGTCTTCGATCGGTCAGAGCTTGGAGTCTAGATTTGCAAGAGCTTCGGAGTCTTCGATTTGTCAGAGCTTCGGAGCCTTGAATTTTCTGTTCCTTCAAATGAAGAGTGGCAGTCTATTTATAGGGATTTTGGGATGCTTGCCCATTAAGTGAAGCGTTTTGATTGGTCCACTTGGCGCATTCCTATTGGTCCCTTCCTTTTGATATTATCACATAATTTATTTAATGTAATAATTATCAAAATAATATTTAAATAACCATTAATATTTATTTTGGTTATTTTATTTAAATTTATTAATTAATTAACAAATATTAATTAATTAATATTTTTCTTGAAATTTCCGTGCAAACAGTAGTCAATAAACTATCAGCGGCTCAAAATTGCAAAGAGAATAAACAGTTGCAATACAGTGCTATATTCACCTTGTTGTATTTAGCAAGAAGCTCTGATCGGCAAGGAGCTCATGTCTTAATCTGTCCCTGTTTTACAATAAAGAACAAACCATGTAAGCATTGAAAGTAGGATGAGACACCGTGGCCAATCCAACAGAAAGATCTACTATAAAAGTATATTCAGTTTCACCAATGCAGCAAGCAAGGAGAAACAAAACAGGTCATCAAAATGGTATTCAGATATTGGGCGGAAAAATCATAGAGCTGAAACAACTGAAATCAAGGATGCACACCTCCTGTGGCTAGCCATCACACCCCAGCCAACACGTTTGGACATTTTCACAGCTTCAATACTCTCAGTTAACCAATTTGATTCATGTGACAAATTATAAAATAGCAAGTCAAATCCTTTTACAATCCATAATATATGCCATGGAAATTTTGCAATTCCAGCCAAAACATTGAAAAATCCCCTTTTAAGAGAGCAATCATGATTACTACCTTCAACAGAAGAGCAGTGCGGGTCTTCTCGTTGATTACCAAGAGAAATGTTGGTCAGGAGTAGGGGTGTGCATCAGGCGGGTTCGGGTGAACCCGAACAACCCGATGACCCGAACTTATACACTGGCTCGAACCGAACCCGATATTGGATCGACCCCGAACCGATTGCCCGGAAAATTTCGGGACCCGACCTCCTGCAACCCGAACAACCCGATTTTCCTTTTCTATTAATTTTTTTTATAGAGCTGTGTACACATTCTACCTATATACCTGAAATTTTATTTTCTCAGGGAACAAACAGTTATTTTCTCATAAAACAAACACAGAATAAAAATAAAAATGAATATCCAGCATCATTAACATCATCAACATAAAAATAAAAATAAAAAATATCATCAACAATGATCATCAACATCATTAACATCATCAAAATAATCAAAAATAAAAATAAAAAATATCCAACAAAAAAAAAATATATCCAACAAAGTCAGAATAATATCCAGCACTGAGCACCCTTCGTCTTGAATATCTTCTCACTGGCTTTAGGATTTCTGAAAGAACTTTTTGAACTATAACCAAAAGCATACCATCAATTATCTGTTTACCAGAGTTTGGGTAAACTTCAGATAGCTTCCCACATATGATCCACACAAATCTTGACAAGAATTCATTCATAGTTTCAAACGAAAAAAAAGGGAAACGAAAAACGTTGGAACGAAGATGAAGAACAGGGAATGAAAAATGAAAACAAAAAGGGATACTAGTTCTTTGCATCAGAAAAAGATGAACCCAGATCTTCTTTTTAGGGACATCGGAGGTGACGAAGGAAGTAGCAGAGGATTAGAAGTGCTTGGCTTGAGGTGGAGACAATGGCGGTGGTGGTAGAGAAGAGCAGTGCTTAAATCATTTAACATATATTTTCAATTTGAAAAAAAAAATTGCAACTGACCTTAAAAAAATTGCAGGTCTGACGACGGTAAAGATGAAGGCCGGAACGGAGGAGTGAGCGGTGACGGTGGGTGAATGTCGGCTCGGATGGCATGCGGCGTGCGTGACGGAGGTGAGGAGCAGAAGAAGGGGAGGAGGAGAGAATGATGGGGGCTGTGGTTGATTGGAATGAGACGAAGAGAAGAGAAGAAAAGAATTAGGTTTAGGTTTTGTTTGTTGGGTTAAAAACGACGTACTGTGGCTATGGAGTTTCGGGTTGTTCAGTCGGGTTTAGGTTTTGTGGGGTTCGATCGAATAACCCAAAATTTTCAATATTATACACCCGAACCGACTCGTACAACCCGAACCAAAGTGATCAGTTTGGTTCGATCGGGGTTGATCGGGTGGGTCGGGTTTTGCACACCCCTAGTCAGGAGGTGGTAGTATGAGGTGGTGCGGGCGGCGGTTAGGACTGTGTAAAGAAAAAGAGAAGAAGAAAAGAAAATAACATTTCAGTCCTTCATTTCTTAAACTTGTCAAAAGGTCCTGTATCTTAACAGAAAAAATAGACATAAAAGTATATTTGCCTAACGAAATTAAACACAGAGATATTTTTATCTATTAAAAAAGACAGAGAAGAAAATGTAGGATAAGATAAAACCCATTTTTGTAAATTTTCCTATAATTAATACCCAAACCTACCTTAAATGGACTTTTGTAGGTCACATACATTTAATATAGTAACCGCTAGGGCTGTCAAAAGCTAATATGACCTGCTAACCTGACATAAATCCGACCTGAAAATAACGGGTTAGGGTTGACATTTTTTGACCTATTTAAGTAAATGGGTCGAACAATCCGACCTGAAATTAAATGAATTGGGTTAAGGTTGAAGATTACAACCCCGAAACCCGACATGTCTAACCCCGTTTATTAAAACTATGTCGTATTAAGCTAGGGTTAGGTTTACATCTATTCAGCCGTTCCTCCATCTCATTTTTCAAATTTAAATTCCCTTCTTCATCTATTCAGTCGCTCCTCCATCTACCACTCGCCTCCTAATAGGGTTGTCAAAAGCTGACCAGACCTGCTAACCCGACACGGACCCGACCTGAAAATAGTGGATTGTGGTTGAGGTTTTTCGACCTGTTTAAATAAATGGGTCGAACAAATCCGACCTGAAAGTAAAAGGGTTAGGTTAGGGTTGGGGGTAATCAACCCAATTACCCCAAAAATTAGCAGATCAGATTGACCCAACCTGATCTGTTTGACAGCCTTGTAACCGCAAAATCTCATTCAAATCTCTATATATGGCAATAAAATGACGATACTATATTTGACAAAAAAAAATGACAACAATAGTAAAAATAATATTATTTTATCAAAAAAAAAAAGTACTACAAGCTATTTTGTCCATATTAATAGTAGGGGTGTTCAAAAAAAGTGCCAACCGAAAACCGAACCGTGAACTGGAATTTTGGTTATGTTCGGTTTTTGGTTATAATCAGCTCAAAACCGAACCGAACCAAAGTTATCGGTTTGGCCAGTTCAAAATCGAACCGATAAGGCTAAAAACAGTTGATTTTCCCCAAAACGTAGTCATTTTAAACCTAAATTATTAATTAAATATAAATTTCGGTTTTTATATAAAACCAAACCAATAATTTCGGTTTATGCAATTGTTTATCTGAGCTCTATTAATTAGGGGTGTTCGGTTCATGAACACCCCTAATTCATCATACCAAAATGACCGTAAATCACCATTTTAGTACCCCTCCATTGAAAGAAATATGTCAACATCCAAGAAAAATTATAATCACTATTCTCAAAAATAAAGAAAAAGAAAAATTATAATCACAAACAGTATAAATGTAACTTCTAAAGACCCTTTTGACTTTCTCTTTGGAATTGCTTTTGATTTCACAATCAAATCAAAAGGAATTTCATTATTCAACGCACATTAAGTTAAATGATCATCGGTGAGTTTATATAATTTTTCTTTATTTTATATACTTTTTCTATTTATTGCTATTGATTTTATATACTTTTTCTTTTTAATTATTTCAAATCTTTTTTCCCCCTTAAATCGAAGGCCAACTTTGATTGATATAATGAAGATAAACAATCATCCCAAATCTGTTTATAAAAATTAAATTAAATCAAGCACCAAGTAATCTCTTTAAATAGTAATGTTGAATGAGTACCTCAAATATCCAATACTAATTTTTAGTGCCACCGTATTTTTCATTTCTTTATACTGAAAAAAATATGATTAGATTCAAGTTTGGTATTGATAGTTTGATGGATTGAGTTAGGTAGATTAAAATATTATTTATATATAACTTACTTATATAATCATATTTTATAACTAACCTAAATATAATTTAATCAACCTAACCCAATCTATCAAACTATCAACCCCAAACTTACATCTAATCATACTTTTTTCTAGGGGTGTGCAAAACCCAAACCGACCCAACCAACCCGATCAAACCGAACCAAACCGATAAGTTCAGTTTGGTTTGGTTTGGTCGGGTTGATCGGTTTGGTTCCATTATATGTTTTAAGAAAAATTGGGTTTTGGTTCGGGTTAGTTTGGGTTGAACTGAAAAAAAAAGACAATTTTTATTTTTTTGCTAAAAATTTTGAGCCTCGACCAAATCGAACCAAACCAACGCATTCGGTTTGGTTTAATCGGGTTGATCGGTTCTGCTCGGATTTTAATATAGAAGAATTTTGGGTTGTCGGATTCGGTTCGGATTGAACCGAACCCGATCGATGCACAGGCCTACCTTTTTCAATGTAAAGAAATAAAAAATACGGCAGTATTATATACAAGGATCACATGCGCATAAGAACTTAATACGTAGACAAAACTGTGAAAGTGTTGCAAACTTGAATTACATTTTTATGTAGGCGTTTTGGAAAAACAAATTACGCTCGGAATTCATACAACAAAGAAATTCAGACGAAACCAAAATTTAATACCTCTTCCTGAGAATTACGTGTTAGGTCTTTTCAATGAGATTACGAGATTAAATCATGCAGCGGAATAATAAACAATGTTCGACTAAAAATATACTGACTAAAAGCAACCCGCAAGTATATGGGACAATTGTAGTATTTCGGTAGCAACCAAAGTCGTATTCTCTCTTTTTATTATCTAACCGGTAAGCAAATGATTGAATTTAGCAATTTTAAAAGTAAACGAACGCATGTACGCAAGCAACAGTAGTAATTTCAGAAAACCAGAGAAACGGTAATTCACAAGGAAAAAACAAAAACAGTATCAGAAAAGAATGTCTAGGAATCGTAATCCGCAAATTAATCATTTATGAAACAAATCACACCCAATTGATTATTCTAAAAATATTCAGTTTTCAAAAATTCAACGATAAAAGGAATTCTAATAGCTTTCACATTCATAAAATTCGATTTATCAAAACCAAATACTATACTTAAAACTTATATTTCTAATTCATTTTAAGTTCTTAAAAGGATGAATTCCGGTAATGAAATCAACTCTCGTTATTCATTCAAAACCTAAGTCAGACTATCGGAATCGAATCATTCGTCTTTAAGCTTTTAAACAATCCAATTAAGAAAATTAAAATAATCAAAAGGAATAAAATTAAAGTCTCATATCAAAATTTACTTCTACATCACCCTAGACAATAATCAAATTAGCTTATTGTCATTACAATTTCATCAACATCATCGCAAATTTCAGCAGAATTAAATTGCAAATTCATCTCAAAGACTAATCTCAATCCAAACTCAACAACAAAATCAATTCATCAAAATCACAGTTTTAATAGAATTAAACAGAGAACAAAAGAATACAAGATAACTTCCCATTCAGTGAAGAACTAGCAATCACCAATCGGAATTCCTCCATTCATGGTCGTCACAAAGAGCTCCACTCATCAAAATCTGGTTTGGTATCCCCTCTATCTTCGTCAATCTCTGATCGTTTCAAGAAAAGAATGAAGTCCCCAATCTGTTCTGATTTCCTTTTAATTGTTACTGTTCTTCGTTCTGTCAAGTATCGAGCTTTCAAAATAGATTAGTCTGTAGGTCTCGTTTTCTTCGATTCATGACTCACCGGTAGTTTTCGGTCTTCTCCCTCGAAAACCGAAAGCTAACTGTCCCAATATCCGGCGGGAAAAACCTAGATCCCTTCGTCTCAGTTGTTATAGGATCGAAGCTTACCTCTGTTTTCTGGTTATTCCCGAAGTGAATCACCACTGATTTCCGATGATAAGACCGAGTTTCTTTCTTTTTTCAAGATCTGATCGTGTTCTCCATTCAAAAGTGTTCCAATCTTCATCAAAATGGCCCTGAAAATAACTTATCTCTTCCGTCAAAACGGTGCGTTGAGCACCAACAGAAACCCTTTCAAAACGCATGATTAATTGGCGTTTCAGGGCAACTTAATAAGTCCCAAAACGGTGTACTTCAAGACCACCTGAATTCCCTTTTAATTTTTAATCAAAACGCAAATCATCATTAAGTTTTTGGTAAAATATCACTTTTAGCTTAGAACTTTGCATGTTATGCATATTAACCCCTTGAACACTTAACTTCTTCCAAAAATAACCCTCTTCGCGCCATTACTTGTATTATTTCCATTCCTTTTTATGAGAATACTCGATTATGACCTGCAAAATATAAATTATCCTGATAAGTTCTTATAAAGACATATTTATCATTAATTATAACCAACATTCAACGATAATTTCATAAAAACATAAATAATTTTGGCACTTATCAAACAACGACATCAAGATTTACGTGGTTCGCCTTTTAACTGTTTAGGGCTACGTCCATGAGACAAACTCCGAATAATTCTTCTACTATTAAAAATAGTAGGCATACAACAGAGATTGATACAAAAATAGTGGCACTCAAAGTGTTTCCCAAAAACACTCAACAATATTTTCTTCGCTATTTTATACATCATAGTTTTAAGAATCCTTTCCTAAAACTCTCTCAAAATCTCTCTTTCACAGATATATTTTTGATCTGTGTGTTTTTTCTTCAAATGAGCTTCATACCTATTTATAGTTGCAATTCACCACGTTGAATACGCGTAATTGCAACTTGCCAGCTCAAATCCATTAAAAGCAAATTGCACAAAAATCTTTTCCATCGAAAAGTTTGTCTGCCTTCCTTTCTATTTTTCTTTCAATTTCTTTGGGCGGGTCCTATCTTTTGACTTTCTTGCTTTTCTTTTCTTTTTTCATTTTCAACTATGTGGGTCTTATTAAAGTGGGCACACCACAACAAATCTCCCCCTGCACACTTTAAGTGGGGACGTTAGCCATGCCAACTATCTTTCTACACGTATTGAGCTTCTTAAAACTTATGTAGCTCCCCCTGCTTGACACCATCAGGGTCTAAGCTTCCCCTACTTAATACTTGCTCTTTTTCTCTGAACACCTTAGAGAAAGGTAACCCATCCTTATTCAAAAATCTTGAATAAGGGAAAACAACATCATGGAGACTATCTTAGCTCCGCATATCTCTTTCTTTTCAATCATCATGAAAAGAGCAATTCTGTCAAATCATCTTGCACCGCCGTTTTCAACCAATGAAACACGCCGCCTGACCTCCACTATATCAGGAAGATTTTTGACACAAGACACCAAATGAATACCCGATAAATATATATTTTTCTCTCTTTCACCTGTCGTCACAGTGAAAGGAAATCACTGTCCTTTGAATCACCAAAGGGAATAATCATTCATGTGGAGGTAATATCCCCTCTCCACGCATCTCCTTCCTCCGAATCACCATGGAGGAAGGCCTCTATCTCGGATTATGCAACATCAGATAATATGGTGAACATGGTGGCAACATCAGATGATATGGTGGCCACGGTGTCACCATCATCCTTCTGAGACTTTTGGCAGTTTTGTGCTATCTCTCTTAGGAACGTCCGACAATTTCTTATTTTGTGACCTCTCTTGCCATAATGGTAGCATTTAGTAATGCCATCATCTTGATCTGTGTCTCCATTGATAGTCTTCGGATCGTAGTCTCAACTTTTTCCTCTTCTTCGGCCTCGATCTTTACTTCTACCTCCATTTCTGCCTCCCCTCGTCCATTACTTTCAGAAACAAGGGCATACGACTGATTAGTCCCGACTTCTTTTTTACGGGCTTCCTTGTTTATTAAGGCATTTGTAACCATATGCATTGTTACTTTACTATCGGGGACAAAATTACTGAGGGTAACAACAAGCATTTCCCAGTTATCAAGTAGAGAACTCAAAAGCAATATGGCTTGCTCCTCATCTTTAAGAATCCATTCAGCAGCACCGAGCTAATTCATAAAATCTTGGAATTGACTCAGGTGTTCTTTCACAGAGGTACCACCATATAACTTGTGGTTTACCAATCTTCTCATCAGCAGCGTCTTATCACTTGCCGTCTTTGCTTGATACATATTCTCTAGCTTCTCCCAGAGTTTATACGCTTCAATCTCATGAGATACATGATGAAAAACACTATGGTCAATCCATTGTCTAATTAGTGCCATAGTTTTCTTATTCATTCTCGTCCAGACTTCCTCTGTCCTTGTGTCTAGTTTGACACCTTTGGTTTCTAAAGGCTCAGCTAAATCTTTTAGAATCAGCAAATCTTCCATTCTTGGCTTCTACATATTGTAGTTTGTGGGCATAAGCCGGATCATCGTATCCGCGCTTGAAGACTACATGATAAAATGCACTTAATTTGCTTGTACCAATCTATGCAAGCAAAATTAGGCAAAACTGTGCTCACGATCGAATCTGGAATGCTGAAAAATGATAGGAACCGGTCTAACTTCTTCAAAAATCGGTTTGAAAATGGCTGAACCGGACCTCAAAATTCACTGAACCGAACCCGATCGGTTCAAACTAGTGGGCTCATACACTGGTGACGTGGCAGAAGGAGAGAGTGCCACATGTCGCTTCAAGAATCTGACAACTGATGACTACGTGACGGATGACGTGGACTGCTGACGTGGTAACTGTGAATAGTAACTATGAATAGTAAGTTTACTATTTTAATAGTGACATAAATAGTAATTTAACTATTTCAACAGTAATATGAATAATAACTTGAACGATAACTATTCACTACCAACTTTGGGTTACTATTTTACTATTCATCATAAAATTATTTTTGCAACGTCTTCATGAACGGACTGCACCAATGGATTCGTCGTAATTTTCTCTTCGTTGGGGTATATTTATTTTTGAAATATATCCACGGATACGGTACCGCTATCTGACTGGCTAGACTTCTACCAACACGTTCAGCTCTAATACCACTTGTTAGGTCCCTTAAATAAGATTACGAGATTAAATCATGCAGCGGAATAATAAACAACGACACCAAGATTTACGTGGTTCACCCTTTAACTGTTGATGGCTACGTTCACAGGACAAACTCTGAATAATTCTTCCACTATTTAAAATAGTAGGCATACAACAGAGATTGATACAAAAATAGTGGCACTCAAAGTGTTTCTCAAAAACACCCAACAATATTTTCTTTACTATTTTCTACACTCTAGTTTTAGGAATCCTTTTCTAAAACTCTCTCAAAATCTCTCTCTTTCACAGATATATTTTTGATATGTGTGTTTTTTCTTCAAATGAGCTTCATACCTATTTATAGTTGCAATTCACTGCGTTGAATACACGTAATTGCAACTTGCTAGCTCAAATCCACTAAAATCAAATTGCACAAAAATCTCTTCCACCGAAAAATTTGTCTGCCTTCCTTTCTATTTTTCTTTCAATTTCTTTGTGCCGGTCCTATCTTTTGACTTTCTTGTTTTTCTTTTTATTTTTTTTCATTTTCAACTATGTGGATTCCATTAAAGTGGGCACACCACAACATTACGCCAATGATTATAGATACAATAGCCACTGCTGATATAAACTTGAAGTTGATGGTGGTTTCAGATGTAGTAATAGTTGAAGAGTATAGCAAGGAAAGGGAAAGAACAGAGCAGCGGCGACAAGCACTCGCCTAGGGTTCACAACAACAAAGAAAAGCGAAAAGAATAAACACCTAAATTAACCTAATGGTCCCGGTACATACAAAACACAATGGGCCTGAAGTATAGGAATAATACGATACAAACAATGCACAGTAAACATTTATTTTTAGTACACAATGTAAATATTGCAACAATATACATATATAAGAAACAATTATTTTTCTCTCAACCCATTTTTTCATGGTATCAGGCAGCTATCTTGATTGATTGATCTGATTTTGATATGTTCAATTCATCATCTTCTTTTCTTCTGCTTTCCGATTGATCTTCTCAAAATTTCCTAAACATCAACAAATGGCGGAAATCAATGAACAGCACATGGAGCAAGTAACATAAGCTCGAATCTATGAAGTGAAAAATAGAGATAATGCAACAACTAGCTTGATCGATGTCACATTGAATGGAAGAAACTATCTAACTTGGAGCAAATCAATAATGATTGCTCTAACAGCAAGAGATAAAGTGAAAGTAATCAAACATATGATTGTAATAGAGGATTACGAGGTCAAGGAAAAGGTAGGTCCCAACAACGAGTTGATAAATCTCAACTACAATGCTATAATTGTAATAAGTATGGCCATTTTAGTTGTGAATGTAGATCTTCTCCAAGAATGGAGGAAAGAAATCACCTTTCCGTGGCTGGAGAAAATGATGAGGAATTAGCAATTTTCCTCACTTTTAAAGAAATGAAAGACTTTAGAGACAATGTTTGGTATCTTGATATTGGGGATAGTAATCACATGTGCAGTAGAAAGGAGCTCCTTACAGATTTGGACGAGACAAACAAAGGAGATGTTACCTTTAGCAACTCATCAAAGGTTAGTGGGAAAGGTAAAGGTAAACCAATCGTTACTATAAAAAATGGAGAAAGAAATTACATTCCAGATGTTTATTATTTACCTACTTTGAAAAGCAATATAATCAGTTTAGGTCAACTCCTAGAAAAATGATATGACATTCACATAAAGGAACGCAGTCTCGTCATCAAGAACAATATTGGTGAATTAATATGTAAAGTTGAAATGTCAAAGAACCCCTTTTTTACACTTGACATTCATACAGAATTATTGAAGTGCATGTAGTCTGTCATTAAAGATGATTCATGGTTGTGGCATTTAAGGTTTGGTCATCTTGGATTTACCGTCCTAAAACTATTATCAAAAGCAAAGATGGTGAATGGATTGCCAAAAATCAATCAACCCAATCAACTGTGTGAAGCATGCTTAAAAGGCAAACAACACAGGCAAAGTTTTGAAATTGGGAAGTCAAGAAGAGCTAGAAGTCCACTAGAAATTGTACATACAGATATAGCTGGTCCATTCGATGTAACATGAATTGGAGGAAATAGATACTACCTTACATTCATTGATGACTTTAGCAGAAATAGTTGGGTGTATCTAATCAACCAAAAGTCTGAAGCCCTTGATAAATTCAAGGAATTTAAGGTGATGGTTGAAAAGCAAAGTGGGCATTATTTGAAGATTCTCAGATCTAACGGAGGGGGAGAATACACCTTAAAATTGTTCAATAATTATTGCAAAGATAATGGAATAATTCATCAACTGTACACCACAACAAAATGGGGTTGTAGAAAGAAAGAATCGAATGATTCTTAATATGACTAGAAGCATGATAAAAGGAAAGCAATTACCAAGAACGTTTTGGGCTGAATTTATTTTATGTGCAATTTATTTGCTAAATAGTTGCCCAACAAAAAGTGTTAAGTTCAAGACACCAAATGAAGCATAGAGCAGTAGTAAGCCAATAATGGGTTATCTCAAGATTTTTAGGTGCGTTGCATATGCCCATATTCCTGATCAAAAAAGGAAAAAGTTAGATGATAAAGGGGAAAAATGTATCTTCATTGGTTATGAAAAAGAAAGGCGTAAAGACTATACAATCCTCTAACAAAGAAGATAATCATTTTATGTGATGTGGAGTTTGATGAAGGAGATTACTGGAGATGGGAAAAAGAAGAAAAGAAAGTTGCTGGTTTAAACACACAAGATCATGAGCGAGGTAACAGTTTGACTCCACAAAGTCCTGCTCTAAGAACACCTAAACCAACACCAATAACAGCAGGTAGCAGCAGTAACAGTTCAAGGGGAGCGCCTAGAAAAATACGGAATCTAGTAGATATTTATGATAATACAGATCCTATGCAAACAACATATGATTACTGATTATTTTGTTTGACCGCAGAGTGTGACCCGGTAACATATGAAGATGCTGCTCATGATGAAAAATGGAATGAAGCCATGGATAAAGAAATTGCTTCTATTAGAAGGAATGATACATGGGAGCTAACTAGTCTTCCAAAAGGACACAAAGCAATTGGAGTCA
>CATIWJ010099441.1:0-24259 GCA_949640765.1 Croton laevigatus
GTGAAACATGCTCGCGAGCCGCTCGAGCCGCTCGCGAGCCACGCTCGTAACCGCTCGTTTATAAACGAGCTTGAAAATTGCGCTCGCGCTCGGCTCATTTACCTGACGAGCGCGCTCGAGCGATCATTTATCGAGCCGAGCAGCGAGCCGCTCTGCTCATTTACACCCCTAATTGAATGGATGTATCATGGTTTAAAAATAAAAAAAAAAATCATATAATAAGTGACGAACGAACCCCGAATATTTCGGAACCTTCAATTCAACTAAATTGGAAAAAAATCAAAAACCCGAACCGGTCATTTCGGTTAGATTTCCGGCCCGGTTCTGAAAACATTTGGCGATAACAGTGAAAGCGGCAGTAGAGGAAACTCAAAACACGAAAGTCGAAACCCTTCCCCCTCCATTCTATCCGCTATTCACTGTCTCTGCTACCCTTTCACAGTTTGTGTTCACTAATTGTGAAAATGGAGGTGGACTCCGACCAGAAACAAGAAGCCCTTCGTCTCAAAGCCATAGCAGAAGCTAAATACAATGACTCCAACATCAAATCTGCTCTTAAACATATCAAGAAAGCTCATCGTCTCTGTCCAAACCTTGACGGCGTCTCTTCAATGCTCTCGGCCTTAAAAATTCTCCGGGTAGCCTCTAAAACCCAATCCAACATCACTGATTGGTATAAGATACTTCAGGTAGAACCCTTCTCTCATATAAATACCATCAAGAAAGAGTACAAAAAATTGGCTTTAAATTTGCATCCCGATAAAAATTCATATTTAGGATGTGAAGAGGCATTTAAGCTTGTGGGTGAAGGGTTTAGGGTTTTGTCTGATAAAATTAGGAGGAAAGAATATGATATGAGATTGAGAATTATGCTTCAAGAACAGAGGGTCAGTGATAATTCTGTTGTGGAGACATTTTGGACAGCTTGTTCAAGGTGTAGACTTTTGCATCAGTTTGAGAGAAGGTATTTAGGGCACAATTTGGTTTGTCCAAGTTGTAAGATGAGTTTTAAGGCTGTAGAAGTGGAAGAACGAGATGAGGAGGAAAATGGGATTCCGGGTAGGGTCAGATATAGGAATGAGAGGTTGAGGAGAAAAGTTGTTCGTGAGGAGTTCAGCGCGAATTTAGGGTGCACTGAGAAAATGGGTAGTGTGGGTTTAAGAAGGAAAGCAGGTGCTGGTCAAACTGGCAGTCAGAAAGTGAGTAGTGAGAATCGCAAGGTGAATGAGGATGGCTCTGGGGAATGGGGTAGTGACAGGTTGAGAAATGGAGGATTGAGGAGGAGAATAAGTACTGTTGATGAAGTCTTGGAGAGATCAAAGTCAAAAAGGGCGAAATTTGGGGAAGAAATGATGACGCTAGCAGAGATGCGGTTGGAAGCAAAGAGGAAAGTGTTCCAAGAGAAGGAAAAGTTGGAGGAGAAGCAGGAAGATGCGAGGAAGAAGACCAGAGAAAAAGAGGAGCAGGAAAAACTTGAGGCCTTGAAAAAACGTGGGGATACAAA
Organism: Croton laevigatus; assembly: GCA_949640765.1. Classification (NCBI taxonomy): domain Eukaryota; kingdom Viridiplantae; phylum Streptophyta; class Magnoliopsida; order Malpighiales; family Euphorbiaceae; genus Croton; species Croton laevigatus. Next base: position 1,505 of record CATIWJ010099441.1, read on the forward strand.
GGTTAATAAAAGTGGAGTTCCAAAGAAGAGTCACCTGATGGAACTTGGAGCAGGATACAATTTGGATGAGGAAAGGAATTTAGGTTCTAAGGGCCATGGTGCATCAAGGCGGATGGCAAGTGTGAAAGCATGCCAAAAGAGGCTTATAATGGCTGTGGATGATTGTGAATTATATGACTTCAACAGAGATAGAGGGGAGAGGAGTTTTAAGATAGGGCAAGTGTGGGCTTTGTATGATGATAGTGATGGATTACCAAGGTGTTATGGCCTGATAGATGAAGTTGTTTCTGTGAATCCTTTTGTGGTGAAGTTGAGTAGGTTGGATCTTCAAGGTGATGGGAATGAAGGGTTGATTGGTTGGAAGAAAAAGGGATTTCACGTAGCATGTGGGAAATTCAAGGTTTCAAGAAACATAACTGTTAAGTCTCTGAATATGTTTTCACATGTTGTTCATAGTGAAAGGGCAGCAAGAGAAGTTTATCGAATTTATCCTGTAAAGGGGTCAGTATGGTCTCTTCATAACAAAGTGGATTTGGGTGTGGAAAACGGAAATATGTCAGCTAGAGATAAGCAATGCTTTGAAATTGTTGTGATTTTAACCAGTTACAGCGAGATGCATGGGTTGAGCATGGCGTACCTTGAGAGAGTTGATGGGTTCAATACTGTTTATAAGAGGCGTGAAGTTGGTGTTCATGCTATTGGAAGACTTGAAAAAAATGATGTCTGGTTGCTTTCACATCAGATCCCTGCAAGGAAGCTTTCTGGTGATGAGGTCCCTGCTCTCTTAAAGGACTGCTGGGAACTTGATCCTGTTTTGCTTCCTTTAGATGATCCTTAGTTGAAAGTGATCTTTTTGTATAGCATTTTTGGTCAAGGGTTCAAGGTGGAAAGCACTTTCAATGAAAATCAATACATCCAGTGAGGTAATTACACTACTGGTTTTTCTCTATATCTCATGATAAATAAGCATAGTTCACTTCTCCAAATTAATATACTTTGAGTCTATTACACAAAACAAAGTTAGTTGATTGGAATATTGATAAAGATTAGAACATTGTGAATCCAAAAGAGAACTGAATAACTAATTTTCAAGGAGATAAAGCTGGATTGAAATGTATTCTACTGTTTCATTGATTATAAATCTTGAAGAACAGAATTGATTTACAGTAGAGGAAAATAAGAAGAGATGAAGAAAATGACTGAGAAACTCTGCCCCAGGCAACGCCCGTGCAGATATACTCTTCCCTTAACAAACTTACAGAAAACAAAAGATGCGTCCTACAGAATTACAGATCACTACATGTAGGCTGCTATGTAACTAATTCTGCTGATGTGGGCTGATTCCCTTTTCTTCACCACCAATATTCTTATCCTTAGACGATTTCCCTCGTATAGAATATACTAGGAAAGGTTTTGGGCCTGTTGGCTGATTCCTGTCAATATTCCTATCATTAGCTCTCATGAGATACATTTGCACAAAAAAAAAAAAAAAAAAAAGAAAGAGTTATTGCAAAACAACACTATTTTAAGAACCATGGTCAAACATGAAGGATTTGCTCAAGATAATATGTTCTTTATTGCTAAAAGTCATACATGTCGACTATGTGGTTTATGAGGGAAGTCATGATGCAATTATATGCTTTCTATTTGATTTCTTTTATTTGATGATTTTCTGAATTTTAAGGTTGAAACCTTTCCTTAGACATTCTTTCTTTCTTTCTTTTTTGCGATTTATATCTTTTGTATGCAAAGCCTAGCTTGGCATTAGATACTAGGGAGAAAGGATCTATTCCTATTTCACAATGTTTATTCCCCTTTTTACAGGTTCTTGAACTGAAAATCTTTGGTAGTGAAAAAAATTATAGCCTGTTGTGTTAAATTGTTAATTGATATTATCGCATGTTGCATTAAATTGTTATTTGATATTGCGTTAAAGTCCTTGTGGTCAAGGTGTTGGATCTGCTCGATCGAAAGGGAAAATCTCAGAAAACTTTGCCTCTCCTAACGATAACATCAGTAGTCCTGGGGGGACTGCCCATTCATCAGGAAGAAGAGGTCAGATTGCTAATCATTTACTGAATTTTCAGTATGAAAGAATTGCTTGTCCTCAACCAATAACTTCTCCTTCTCCAAGACGGCAGCAGAAGATAAAGCCCTACAACAAGTATTTGTTCCTTCAGGCTAATTACAAGTTTGTTGTCTTAGATACAGGGGATTATGCTCTTGAAATGATGAATCCTGATAAAATGCTTGTGGAAGGATATTATCTGTTTGTGATATGCTATGTCACTTCCATTGCATTGTCCTATTTGTTTGGAATATTGTTGTGCCCACAGACAATTTCTTGTGGACATATATTTTGTTTTGCTAATGGGCAAGGAGGACCACAAAGGTGATTGCTGTAAAAGATGCCCTTTACGTTTTATTACGATATCTCAAAAAGATTTGTATACCCTCCTCTATGTTGAGTATTTTCAGCAGTATGTGTTGGTGATGCTGTAGGGTTCATGCTTCTAACACGGCAAAAAGATTCATTTAGTTGCATAGAAATAAACCAGAGTTGGATACCACACCGAGTTGCAATAATGATGTCTACTATCCATTCTTAAAATGATGTCTACTATCCATTCTTAAAGTTTGCGTCTACTTCAGATGTGGAACTATTGGTAAGAAAAGGCAGATTTGGATGGTTGGTCAGCCAAAGCAGATCCAGGTCTTGTAGATGACTTGGAAAAGCTTCCTTAAGTTTGTGCTGCAATGGAACAACTAAAACAGAGGAAGAATATTGGAGTGAGCAAGTGTACAATAGTGCTACAAATTATAAATCTGCAAACAGTGAGAAAAAATGTAAATTGGAACTCTGACTATGGCAAAGATTCTAGTTTGAGATGTTCAGTGCAACCTATTGAGGTCAATGAGGGAAAAAAGGCTTCGCGCAATGTGGAGTTGATCGTGGCTGAGGCTTTTGAAGGCCCAGATTCAGTTTTATCATCCGTGTGGGTAAGAGTATGCAGAAATCCTTGAATGGATCAGAAGACATCAAGGACAACGACTCTTACAATTTCTACCAGGTTAAGCCGTATGGGATTGTATTTTCCCCTTTTTACCGTTGTCCAGAAAATATTGCTCATCTGGCTAGTTCAATGGCATTATTGTGTCATTTTGTGAATTCATGAAATACTCTAGCTGACGTGATATTATGAAAGTGACAGGATGCATGCCTCTTTTTTGTAAATATACAATGTGCCTGCATGATGTCTTGATTATTTTCATACTCTGATATTATGTTCACTTTGATTCAGAATGATAACAAACTATTACTTTTTCATTTAACTTGGACTTAATTTAATGGGCAATGATTCCTGTTGTTTAGCAAGTGGTTGTTACTATCAATGGGTGGGATCATTATTGCTGGACAGAAGGCAGGTGGCTGCAACAGGTGAACAACATTGTTTGATACCCACAGGAACTTAAGTACTCTTTTGGGTGCCAAACGTCAGTACCCCTTTTCTGAGAATAGAACTTCAATAATCTTTTCTCATTCTTATATGCTGATTTTAGCTTTTATGCTCAACAGAGATGCTCCTTTAAAAGTTTGACTTTTGTCTGCTTGCTTTGTTCATCCTTTCTGGAATGCTGCTCATGGGTGGAAACAACTAACTGCATCTGGTGTATTTAATTCACTTTGGAGTTTACTTTTAACTGGGAACAGGCTTAATGCTAACTAGCAACTTTGTGTGGGTTTGTGTACAACAATGGTTGTCATGTTGTTCATATAGGCGATAGACTCAAATTGGTTCCTGAAACTTGTTAATATCTGAGGTTAAATATGTTACAAACTTTTGGTGGTAATTTTGTGGTGAATAAGATATTTCATCTTTTCATTGTATTTGCTCTCAACATGATGATGATTGGCATAGTTCATGCCATGCCAATCCTGTTGCAGTTTTGAGCTGTGCTTATTCTCTGCTTATGTCTTTATTTCAGGCAATAGATGGTCAGCACCTCATTCTTCATCCACTAAATATGAAGTGTCTTCTACATCATTATGGGAGCTATGATATGCTTTCTCACAGGTTTGATGAATTTTTTTTTTTTCAGTGTCCTCCAAATCTGTGAATGTTTAACTACAATCTAAACAAAGAGAATTATAAGGGGGGACAAAAAAAAGAGATGCTTTGACAAGTTTTTCTAAGAAATTGTTACAGAAAAGCTTTTCTCAGGACTATTATGGTATGTTTAATTTGAACAACTCTCTGTCGTGCATTTTTTGAAGTTTTTGTAGGGGTTGGGAATTTCCAGAATTGAATCTTGACTTCATACTTTGTTTCATTAGGAAGTAGGCACTAGGTTATTGAGAACTTGGCCCATGTCCTGTAATGGTTCTCTCTCTGTGCCACCTTATCTAGAATAGGAAGTAGGCATCAGGATGTGCTAGATCTATCTCACAATTTGTGCCACCATATCTTCAATTTTTGACTGAAAAAATTATTTTCATTAGCCTTTGTCATTTGCTTCACGTTCATCTTTTCTGCAAAATCAGTTGAAGTGCTTAAAAGGGCAGAAAAAGCAATTGAATTGACAGTGTAGCAAAGCAATATAAAACGTCCTCTTTATTTAGTATTTCCATTGCTTATTAGCATGTTGATCTTTGTTTCACTTTTTCAGCTTTGTGAGTTGCTACCTCCTGACGCTCTGTTTCCATTCATGGCTGAAATCAAGAAGCTGGAGAACCAGAGGAAGCAGTTGGCCAAAACGGTATTTTCTGCTTTGCTGTATAAATTTTATTTTTTGGAATGGATTGAATGTATGATTCCCGTTTTAAGTATGCACATGAGAAAGTTATTGTTCACCCTTAATCATTTCAATTTTTTTAATCCAGCCGGAAGTGAGCTGTCAAATGGACATAATCTAAGGGTTGCATGTTATATATATGTGGCTATGAAGCTGAATCTATCTCTGGTTCTGCAGGCACATCATCATTTGCCAATATGATATCTAGGGCGAACTCTAGAGAAGCGCAGGACTCTCCCGAGATGAATGAAATTGGGAAGAAGGGAAAGCAACAGAGTAGAGTCCTGATGTCAACAGCAGGCGGTTGTTGCTGCCGAAGCATTATGTTCAAACTCTTGAGCGGACTTGGCTTATTATGTGTATTCTGATAGTTGGACCTTTTGAAATTAAATTCGATTGTGGATTAGCAAGACCATTTAAGTATGACTTGAAATAAAATTTCATGCTAATTGGTATATATATACTAAATCATGTACACTTGTATTTTGGAACATGCTGTTGCAGAGGCCAGAAATGGAGTCATCTTATCTGTTGGGTTTTTAGCTTAATGGCTGATAAATTTAGGATTTAGGCTCCATTAATCAATTTAAGATTGAGTTACAAGTGTTTTAGTTTTGTTGTATTTTAAAAAATTCGGTTACTTGTTAATTGTCTAAGTGGTTTGCTGAGTTGTTCTTTGTTGGAAAGAAAATATGGCGGTAATGAATTAAGCGGATAAAACTTGGATGATCCAGCAGTATGGCCAAGCATCAACATCAAAAACTAATTCAAAGGAAAATTCCAAAAAACACAGCAACAACTGAAACTAGGGCGGAGCATATTCGGCTCGGCCAACCAAACCACTCAGACCAGCCAAAAACGCACAGATTTTTTCCTATGCGAAACCCGAGACCCCTAACAACCGAACTTCAACTGAACCGTGTTCCCTCGAACATTCCCTAAATCTCAAATTTCCCTTGTACAATTCCAATTTTTAGACATTAAAATGTTGCCTACGGACGCAGGACCGGAAGAAATTTGTCTCGCACACAAGTGGCCATAATTGTGTTAGAATTACGAGGCAATGCATTGGGCTCTAGGTGCCAAGAACCTTGAGGAATATCATGAACCTCATCAGCTGCTGGAACAGTAAAAGCTGGTATTTGATGAGAGAAACTGAGCATTTCATTTCTTGGAACTCCCCAAACCAATTCAAAACCATCACAAATTTGTCGTCGGAAGAACGTTAAGCAACCTGGAACTTCCTCTAAACTAGCAGCTATTACCTCAGATTCATTACCCATGTCTGTAAGAATCTCAACAATTTGACATTCGGAATTAGTGAAATCATCATCTGTCCATCCAACACTCCAGTTTTTATACATTGCCCAAATTTCACCTCTGCTAGGAAAAACCTTGTATAGGGCAGTATCTGTGCTTCTTTCACACTTTACCTTGTGTGAAAACCTAGACAAACCCAAGTTCATGCTCGTCTCACCAGCTTTAAAAAATCCACAAGCAAATGGTAAATCCTTTTTGGTCCAGTTTATCTCATCAATACTTGTTGGATAAGGCTCCAAGAATGTTACTGATACTTCACTCTTTGAAGCCACATTGTTTACTATAACATAACTGCGAGGCATCGAATCTTGACCTTCATAAATGGCCCATATTTGCTCTGCTGTAAAATCTTCTGCTGATCTTTCCTGACCTGATGGTTCAGTTTCTGACCCTGGACCTGATGGCAAGGTGGAGAAGCTCGGTGTAATGATGGAATTCCGAGGGCTTCTTGTTGCCACAAAAGAGTTTAATATGTCCATTTCTTCTTCTGTAAGTTTGTATGCTGGAACTCTATGGGAAAACATAAATAAATTACTTGCAGGAATTTTAAAAGCATAGTCATTCCCATAGCATGTGCTATAGACATGTCCTAATCCCTCTACTTTCCCCACGCCTACAACCAACAAACCTCTAGGATCGGAATATTCAGTCAAAATTTGTACCATTTGCAACCTGCTGCCCTCCCTTGATTTGTGATCCCAGCACCATTCTTGCAGCATGCAGTCCTTATAAATTGCCCAAATCTCTCCTTTTCGGGGGAAAATTTCGACTTGCTTACTTGCAGGTGGCAAAGACAACATGTGTGAAAATGATATTGGCTCAATGTGCGAGGCCTGATTCCCATCCACGTTGAATACTCCACAAACTATAGGCAACCCAGCTTCAAACCATTTCTTCATTCCCCCATTATTTGGGGCAGGTTTCAACCAGTTGATATAGATTCTATTAGGGGATTCAGACGTTTTGATGTTAATAATCATTGCATATTTTCTAGGCATGCCTTCATCATCATAAGTAGCCCAAACTTGACCAACTGCAAAATTTTCAGTCTTTCTGATATCACCTAATTTATAATAATCATGATTCTTACCAGTCAAGATAGAAATATCAGGGGATATTTCTTTACTACGAAAATCATAGTAGGTAGTTTTGGCTTCAGGTTGTCTTGGACCTCCGTAAATTTCCTGCTGAAAAAGAATGTCAGAAATACCTTTCGCTGCCTCACCAATATCATAATCAACGGGGTATCCACATAAGTTAGGACCCTCCACATCACTGGTTCCATCCCAAGTCTCACATTGAAACATTGTAGACTTCAATGAAGGTTTCTGCTTTTTCCCATTTTGCTGCAAATTGACAACATCAGCATCCCGCAAGTTTCCAGAACCATAAGACTGCAACCTCATAGCCCTCTTCCTATCAAACATGGAACGCCTTTCTGGGTCTGAAAGAACTGCAAATGCATCGTGAATGATGTTTAAAGCTGATGCAGCTCCAGGGAATTGACTCTTTATGGGGTTTAAAAGTGTGAGAAATTTGTTGTATTTGTTTCTTATAAGAAATTCAGTTGCATCAGGACAAACTTCAAGAACCCAGTAGCAGTCGATATTAGAGCCTAAGAATCCGTAGCCAGCTGAGTGTAAAATGTCACAGACAGTGATCATAGCAGAGATGTTCTCAAAGGCTGGAAAGTGAAATCGAATTTCTTGTAACATTTTTCTTGCACCAGTATAATCACAGCTAATGATTTTTTCTTTGGCTATTTCTACTAGTTGAAAAGCTTTGTGCATTTGGTGATCCATCCTTCAAATAATACAAATCTATCTTTTTTGTTCTTCAAAATCTATGATGAATCTGAATATATACAGTAAAGCATGAAAAATTTAGATAATATTTAATGGTGCTATATTTGAAAATATATTTTATCTATTCTCTTTCAAATTTTGTGGAAAAAAAGGGACTATAATAACATGAAGCATAAATAGACATGGGAATAAGGGGAAAATAGTAAGACTTACTCATTTCTTTGAATCAAGGCCAAAAAATCCTCCCCCAGTTGCAGTTATGAAGAACATCCTCAATGGCAGAGAGCTTTTCTTGTTCTTTTTTTCTTGTGTGAAAAGTTGACAGCACCATTCTAATCTATCGTATGGTGCCACATGTAGCCGTACATGTACTCGATTTATTTTGTACATTTTTGCCTTTTGGGGATTAAAGCGGTGCGTTTTGTAACCGTCAAACTAAACGGCGTCGTTTCATTGTTTCTTTACCTCTCTCCCTCCATTTATCAATGGTAAAAGTAAGGCGTCTTCTTCCTGAAATAAATGAAAGAAGAAAGTTGCAGTTTCAGTGAAAATGAGACCTTACAAGAACAATAATAATAGCAGAAGACCACTTTCTGTTCTCCATCTTCTAGCATTTGCTGCTTTTTTCTCTATCATTATCTTTGCTATCCAGTCCTCGTTCTTTCCAGGTTTTCTTTTCTTTTCTTTTCATTCAATTTTCATTCTCCTCCCCCCCCCCCCCCCCCCCCTAATTTAATTTCACGTTTCTTTGGTTTTCTCTGATTTTTCAGGTAATCGAAGCTCAGATCTCAACAAAGAAGAAATCCGTATTTTATCTGATTTTCAGTCCTCTGTTCAACAATGTGTGGTTAGTTAGCATTTCAATTTCATCTCAGTTTTACTGAATTAGATGCGTGTATGATGGTATCTATGATTTCGTCTCAGATCCATGTCTCTGTTGCTTATTTCTCATTCATTGATTTCGAATCCCGGTTATGATCTTTCCTAGTTTAATTAACGACGCATCTGATTTTTGGAACATTATTTGTTTTTGGTCTTGAGATTGAATATTGTAGCTTTTAGAGTTAATCTGAATTACTATGTGAAATTGAAAATCTCAAGCTTTATGAGTAGATCTCATTTGCTGATAAAGTAATAGTGTGGTTGTTTTGTGTGTCTTCTTTATATCAGTTCTGTAATAATAGCCTGATGAAATGTAGGCAAACAGAGGGCTTGGTCTGACTGCACACATAGTTGATCATTGCAAGTTAACTCTTAAGTTTCCTGAAGGCACGAACAGTACCTGGGTTTGTTTCTTTCTTTCTTCTTTAGTTGTGATATTAACAGTGTCTTATTTTCCAAATTAATTCTGCAAGTTGGACAAGCTGACTTCTTTTTTCTCTTCTAAATCTCAGTACAATGAGCAATTTAAAATATTTGAACCGTTGGAGTACCATTATGATGTTTGTGATGCAATTCTGTTGTGGGAACAGGTTGGTGCATTAGATTTTCCTTATTTCGTTTGGCAGTTATCCTAATTGAACTTGATGCATCCTAATATTTCTAGACATGCAGTATCGTAACATGACGACCGTGCTGACAAGGGAATACCTTGATGCTCGTCCAGATGGGTGGTTGGACTATGCTGCAAAAAGGATAGCTCAATTGTATGATGTTTGCTGCACCTTCTCTTGTTATCTCTCTCCAATTCCTTACTTCTTCTCATTTCCCAATTCTATGATTGTATAGCTTGACTGCCAGATAAACTTTATAGATGCTTTTCTTTTGTTGCAGGGGAGCTGATAAATGCTACAATCGAACTCTTTGTGAGGAACACCTTAATTTGCTTCTTCCAGCAAAACCTCCTTTCCGACCCCGGCAATTTCAGACTTGTGCGGTTGTTGGTAACTCGGGAGATCTCTTGAAGACAGAGTTTGGAGGAGAAATTGATAGTCATGATGCTGTTATACGAGACAATGAGGCTCCTGTTAATGAGGTAAATTGACAAACTCTGAAACCAAATCTCATTCAAACATAAGTTTGAATTATTTTTTCTATAACCACCCATGTCCCCATCATGATGACTCCTTGGCCGGTATTTCTTCTACTTGAATATTATTTTTGGTGAAGTTCTCTTACAAGGACTGAATACGTTCTTTAGTGTTATTCTTTTGAAATTTACTTTTATTTTTGTTAGAACTTCTGAATTGGTTTTGCATTTCAATTGTTATTTCATCATTTTTCTTATTTTTATATGCTGTCATGTTGTCAAACTACAGTGTTATTTCTACTTCTTTCTTTTGACAAGTTTGTGCAAGTACATAACTTTCCTTTTTCTTAAATTGTGTAGAAATATGCCAAGCATGTTGGGCTGAAGAGAGATTTCCGCCTCGTAGTACGGGGTGCTGCTCGTAACATGGTTAAGATTCTGAATGGATCAAGTATGTTCTATTATCTTTGTCTGATACTGCAATTAAAACCATCAATGTTCAAAAATAAAAAATTGCCTGCCTTAGTTTGATTATTCATTATATTGCTTCTCATGTTTTAATGGCTAAAAACCAATGTATACATTTTTTTATTTTTTTTTTGAGGCCTTGTCCTGGCGGAGTGGCCATCATTGTCTTCCTGTCTATTGTTGATATAATTTTCCTGTACGGAGATATCAAATGACGCTTGATGTCATTATGCTTCTTCTATATTTCTGTGGAACATCTTTGTTCTTAACATTTCGAATGTAGTTTAACGATGGAAAAATCTTGTTTGCTTTTATGTAATAGTAAAATTCATATAGGTGGCCCAGCATTTTCAAAAACTTAAAAGTCTCTTTCCTTGATGCTAGGATAACATAGTGGTTTTTCCCTCCTTGAGTGCACAAAACACGATAGGAAAAAGTTTGATCAACTTTTGTTTTAGTGAATATATCAGAAAAATGACATTTGTTGGTTTTCTGCTGCAGCTGATGAGGTGCTTATAATCAAAAGTGTGACCCACAGAGATTTTAATGCAATGATAAAGGTGAGTAATTGAGTATCTTTCTAACATGCACTTTCTTTTTCTATCAACATAGATGGATTAGCTGAAGGAAACTGTTTGATATTAAGTCAGCAGTCATTCTAATTTTTTGAATAATGATTGGCTATTTGTCATCAGTTAGATGACATGTATGGTTCAAATAAACTTTAGAATGGCTTGCTCCATAGCCTCCATTCGTTGAATAAGTATGACCTTCGCCGCCATTTCTCACATTATCATTCCTTGAGTCTGCATTTTATCCGAAGTGGTCAGGGAAATTTGTTTATTTCCTTTGCATTTTGGTCAGAAACAAGTCCTTTTAATGTACCTAACATCTATATTTCAGAGTATTCCAAACCCTGTTTATCTCTTCCAAGGAATTGTGCTGCGAAGAGGTGCCAAGGGAACTGGAATGAAGTCTATTGAATTAGCACTTTCAATGTGTGACATTGTTGACATCTATGGATTCACAGTAGATCCTGGCTATACTGAATGGTAATCCTGGAATCTTTCGTTTACTTTCATTATTTCAGTTCTTAAACCATTACACATGTTCTTGTAGTTGGCTAAATATATTGTCATTTGTCAATTGTACTGTTCCTTAATGTTCTTTTATATTTTTTCTTTTTCTGTCCTTGCTATAAACATACTGCATGTTACTTTATATGTCAAGATCTTCACGTCCAGAGCTATACAATTTTTAGAGTTCTCAATTAACCAATGTTTGTGATATTTCTTGTAGGACAAGATACTTCTCTACTCCGAGAAAGGGGCACAATCCACTTCAAGGACGTGCATATTATCAACTCCTGGAATGCCTTGGTGTATGGCTGCATTTCCTTTTCTTATACTGCAAGAAGATTATGCAATATTTGGGCTAAACTGTGTCTTGATTGTGTCTTATGGTTTATATTGTATTGTTTTCAGGTTATCAGGATTCACTCTCCCATGAGAAGCCAGAGAAATCAAGACTGGTCAGATGTGCCTAGCCGACAAATGATAAGCAGAGCTCATGCTGCTGCCATGCGGTTGAAGAGGGGAAGTGGGCTGGGACAGTTTGGGAGTTGTAAAGTGTGGGGCAATGTGGACCCTGACAGCAGCGGGCCCATCTCAGGATCTTCAGACATGAGTGATGCCAGGAAGAACTCAAACTACAATAAATGGGAGGTCATGCCATTTGAAAGTCTAAGAAAGGAAGCTCGCGATCATTATCAGCAGATGGAAGGTGTGTCTCTCTACAAAATGGATGGTAATAAGTTGGATGATCTGGTATGCGTAAGGCGCTCGTCAAAAGCAGAAGCCTGAACAGTAGCTCAGTTTTGATGTGACAACATTTAGTGATTCAGTTGGTTGCAAACCGAACAGGCAGATATCTGCTTGTTGCTTTCATATTGAAGAGAGGCTTCTCGAGTGATGAATCTGTTAACTGCATTTTTGCTTCTATTGTTCGATCACTTGAAAGTAATCAAGTGTTGCTGATGAGATTCTTGAAATTTGGAACCAACCATTGTAGCAAAGCAAAGGAAAAATGGGAAAGAATACAACCCTCTTTACAATCATACTTTCTCTGCTTGAAAATGATGGAATTATAGGATTTCCAACTTCACGTGCCAAGAACACATTGTCTACTAATTCGCCATTCAAAGCCAGCATTTATTTCTGATTTTGCGGGGAATTGCTCTGAGGGGTTATGCTAGCAGAATGGTTTGTTGATAATAGAACTGCAATTTTGATGCTGTGTTTGTAATGGTTCTGAGGGTTTTGACATCTTTAGGCTTACAAGAGAGATTCATGTAGTTTATGTGATGAACTGCCTGTAAACATTTAATTCAATTTGTTGAAAAACCTTGACATCCTCGCACCAATAAATTTTGTAATATAATGTTATTGCTAATGAATCAAGTTGATGATGTTAGTATTATTTTGTTCGAATGCAGGGGGTAGCACTGCTCTATCCACTAAATAGGTGTTGACAGTATGCAAATCCTACAGACTTCCTACAGACTTTCGTGTTAATTTTTTTTTTTTAACAAAACTTTCGTGTTAATTAGGATGAACAACAATGCACGCACTAATTGGCTTACACCTTAAATTTTAAATTTAAGATAATCTGTTTTTTTCAGATGAAAGTTAAGAAAATCTTTGCAATGCTGTAATATAATGAAATTGTAACATTGGTGCATGATTTTTGTTTTTCATTAAGAAGAAATTCACGAAAACCAAATCACCAAATAATGCAATGCTTGAGTAAAATGACAGGGCAAATACGAACAATATATAGAGCATTATTAGAGAAAATATCTACGATTAGAAGATAAGATATTTAGGAAACATGATAAATGTCTCCAAGATGATAGGAACCACAAAAACTTAATCCGTCTCTCTGAACAAGACAAAATGTAACCTTATCCATAAAAAATTACCCAAAATAAATATCTTTGCTCTTTACTCATCCTATAAATTGGAGCTATATTTGATACATTTAAGAAAAACATTCATTATTTATTAAACAAAAGAAAAAGATCTCAGTTCAGTTATATAAAAAAACAATGCAGGCAGCTCTAACAATTGCACCTTCAGTTGCTGTTGCCCACTTAAAACCCACCACCAAGAATTTGACTCAGGTAACGCTTTCTCCTTCAAGATTTTCTACTCGTTCAAATGCTCAGCGTGGCTCTGCGATCAAAGCAGCTCCTGTAACCGATGACCCATCCACAGTGGATTACAGCTCTATGAACTCGTAAGCAATTTCCTTCTTCTCATTTCATTCATTTATATATGATTCTTAGAAAGTGGGTTTTAATTATAGTTAACTAATGTTGGATGAACAGTGTGTTTCCAGCAGAGGCATGTGAAACAGTAGGTGGAGAAGCCTGTTTGGCAGACATGTACCCTGAAGTAAAGCTGGAAAAGAATGCCGAAGCTCGGCAAATTGCTTCTGAACCCGTCGACAGAGAGTATCTTGTCTACAATGATTCCAAAACGTAAATTACTACTATTGTACTTCTACTTATTTTAATTAATTAAGCTCTAAACAGAGTTTGACGCTTCTCAATATGAAATACTATTACAGGGTATTCCGTGAGGAGGCTTGTGATGATCTTGGGGGAGAATTCTGTGGATTTGAGTATCAGAAGGGAGCCTAATAATTACATTACCATATAATTCACTCTTCTGTTTTTTTTTTTTTTAATGTATATATTTGGTGCTACAATTAATTATTACTAAGCTATGTGATGTAATTACATAATACGGATTAAAAAAAAAAGGGTTTATACATATTATGTTTAATTGCTTATTTACTATCTCCCATACAAAAGATAGTTCTGCCCCACAGAATTAGGTGTTTGTGAATTATAGCTATTTGAATAGATGTTTACAATAGATAACTGTTTGCAAAAATTTAGAAGTTACGAAAGTTTGTTTTTCATAAACATTGTTTAAAATAGCTATAAGACTAAGAGCTACTTCATTGAACAATACAAAAATTAGTTTTTAGTGTTTTGATGAGTTAATAAGCTAAAAGTTACTTGAATTGAATCAAAAAATAAAAAATTATTTGAAAAGTTTTTGTCCAAAGTAGCCAAAATAACAAAACACATAACAATACATGGTACACCACGAACAAAATTGGGCACTTTTAGTTGATAGCACATAGGAAAATTATTTTTTAGCAAAATAATGTATTTAAGAAATAGTACAATATATTTCATAATTAGAAAAATAATATTTTTTCTATGAAGAAAATACAAGAATATATGAGAAATATTAGAAAATAAATTATTATTATTATTAAAGAAAATTATTGTAAAAAATATAATTTATTGAACTTTGAAAAAGAAAATGTCAAATTATGGGATTAAAATGAGAAATAAATATTCTTTATAACTAAAATGAGGAGTATTGTCCTCTAAAGTTACCTTTTATGTTAATAACATGAAGGTTCATGTATTTATTGGAAAGAAATTGAAGTCTAGGTACTCACTTGTTGGTACTCCCAAAGTTCAAGTACCATCTGTGAAAATTAGCCAGAATTTCCTTCCATGTCCATGATTTCAGATAATTTTGCTATTACAACCCCTTCCAATTCCTTAATGTTCTGACTTTTTAATTTTTTTAATCAACAATTAGTTGGCTTTTCTTGGAGTAGGGAGCAAGTGGTTCCTAGTTGACATTTTAATCAAATTAAATTGTCCATTCACTATATATATATACACTTAATTAATAGTTCAGAAATAATTATTCTTACCATTATCAAGATTAAGTAAATCTTGATATCATGGATAACTTGAAAGCTAATTCCAACAAAAGTAGAATCAAAGAGTTAGAGAAGCTTGCCAATACTCTTAATGAAGAACGACTTGAACTAAACAAGAAGCTTGAGGAGATACAGGTTTTTGCAATTCTTGCTTATTCCCCAAAAAAAAAAAAGCTAATTTCGTAGCTAAGCTAATAATTCTTTACATTTGTTTTATAGTTTAAACTAAAGAAGGAAAGGGTGGAAAGCCTATTGATGAGAGAAAGTTGCATAAAATCATGCATTGATTCAGAAAAAATAAAGATATTTCTCTTCCAAAGTGCTCTAAATGACCCAATGTTTGCTGATAAAACATGTCGTGAAAGGGCTATTAAAGCATGCTTATTCAAATTCGGAAAGCAAGAAGAAACGATTTCTCTTTCTCAATCGAGAGAGACAAAGAATACAAGGGTATTTAAGTCTAAACATAATTTTTTTTTCTCTGGGTAAAAATTTATACATATTTGTTTCTTACAGTTGGAATATGTTAATGTTATATGTTTGCAAAATGGAAACAGAAGTTGCATTTTGAGTTGCTTCATGGCGCTAATACAATGGCTAAAGAGAGGCAAATTTTGAGGGAAACCAATAATGAAACCCAAAAAGAAACAATTCATTCAAGCTTACCAAAGGAAGAAGAAGATGATCTCATACGATTGGTAACAACATATTATTCAAATGCATGCAGTTTTTAATGATATATTTATGCCAAAATAAGTTTAGGTTACATCTTTTACAGCGAGATGTCTCACAAACCATTTTACTCTAATTTCTCACTACAAAAAATGTAAAATAGGTTATGAGATATCTCTCTTTGTTGCAAAAGATACAACCTTTCCGAATAGAATAAACGACCCATATTTTCGCTTTACATGTATGCAATTTCTACTGGTTTTTGTTAGTGCAGATTTACAAATTGCGATCAGTGAGATGGCAATGGTCTAGAAGTGAACGAGGTTGGCTTAAACAAGTCATCATAGAGGCGGTAGGGCTAAGCTTTTGGGACAAAGACAAATCAATTACTAATGCTGCTGCAAAGGCCATTCTTTGGAATGTTTTTGGATCAAAACAAGCTCTGCAAGAAAGAATAGATGTAAATATTTTGGTCTTTTTTTTTTATCATTTTTTTTTAATGTTTACTAATATTTTGAACTTAATTAATAACAGGTTACAAACCAGAAATGCGAGGAATTAGGAAAAAAGCAAGCAGCAATGAGATCAGAAATTAAAAAGACTATGAAAGATATGGCAAAGGAGAGAAAGTATTTGAAACTTGCAAATACTTTGAAGAGGAAAATCGATGCATTAAATCAAAGAAAGAATGAAACTTATAAGTGTATTAATGTACTGAGGCAACAAAAATAAGAATTACCATTACAGTACTAATACTAGTTCTCTTGTAATTAAGAAGAATCAATGAATAAACATGAAGTATTATTGCTTGTTGAAGAAAAACAAAATCTATTTTCCTGCAATTTTTGATTTTGGACACATTTAGAACGGGAAAACAAAATTCATGATTTTTGTGACCGAACCGAAGACTATAAAAACTTCCTTGAATCGGCTATTTTCAGTTCGGTTTGTCGGTTTTGGTATAAATATGCACAAACCCATCAACCCCAACCAACGTGCCGGCCTTCACCAAACGACATTAGGCGACGAACGACAAATAACAATCGTTTTCAACAAAACCGGCCGAACGATCTACAGTTTAAATTGTGGTAATGGAGCGCGCACAAGTTGTAACTTGGAACGGTAGTGTCCTGTGTCCATTGCGTATGAAGTTACTACACAGAAAATTTCCACTCAAAAACTTAGCTTCTCTATCAGTATCGCAACCTTCAAATGTGAAGCCCTGCATCGATGCTCGTATCGTTAAAACAGGTTTCGACCTTAACACATCTCGCTCCAATTACGTTGTCAAAAATCTCATTGAAAATGGACAATTATTTGAAGCACGCCAACTGTTCGATCAAATGCCTTACAGAAACACCATCACTTCAAACATGATGATATCGGGCTACCTGAAGGAAGCCAATCTTTCTTCAGCTAAAGAAATCTTTGATACCATGGTGGAACGTAATCTTGTGACATATACTCTTTTGATTGGTGGGTACTCGAAGCGTGACCAGTTTGTGGAAGCGTTTAATCTTTTCGTTGACATGTGTAGGAGTGGTACCAAGTCTGATTATGTGACATTTGCAACTCTTTTATCAGGATGCAATGACCCTGAAATGGTGAAAGCTTTATTTCAACTTCATTCCCATATTGTTAAATTGGGACATGATTCAGCTGTTATTATTAGCAATTCATTGATTGATTCTTACTGCAAAGCGCATTGTTTAGATTTAGCTAATCAATTATTTAAGGAAATGCCTGAAAGGGATTCTGTTACTTATAATGCATTGATGACAGGATATGCAAAAGAAGGATTGAATCAAGATGCAATAAAGCTTTTCATGGAGATGAAAAAATTGGGGTTTGGGACTTCTGATTTTACTTTCCAAGCTGTTTTATATGCTGGCATTGGTTTAGATGATACAGCATTTGGGCAACAAGTCCATGGTTATGCTGTGAAGACCAATAATATATGGAATGTGTTTGTGGGGAATGCGTTGCTTGATTTTTACTCTAAGCATGATTGTGTTGATGAAGCTAGGAATCTTTTCTATACAATGCCAGAATTAGACGGTGTTTCTTATAATATGATGATCACAGCATATGCTTGGGCTGGACAAATCAAAGAATCTGTTAATCTTTTCCAGGAGCTACAATTTACGAAATTCGATAGGAGGAATTTCCCTTTTGCAACCATGTTGAGTATAGCTTCAAACAGACTAGACTTAAGAATGGGCCAGCAATTTCATTCTCAAGCCATTGTGACCATGGCTGATTCAGAGGTTCTTGTAGCAAATGCGTTGGTTGACATGTACGCAAAATGTAGGAGACCTGAGGAAGCTGAAAGGATATTTATGAAATTTAGTAGTAGATGCACGGTTCCATGGACAGCTATAATTTCTGCTAATGTTCAACATGGACTTTTCGAAGAAAGTCTAAAATTGTTTTGCGAGATGCGTAGGGATAATATAACAGCTGACCAGGCTACTTTCGCCAGCATCTTAAAAGCCACTGCAAATTTGGCATCAGTTTCATTGGGGAAACAGCTACACTCCTATATAATCAGATCAGGGTTTATGTCAAACGTTTATGCTGGAAGTGCTCTTGTTGATATGTATGCCAAATGCGGGTCTTTAAAAGATGCAATTCAAACTTTCAAAGGTATGCCTGAAAGGAATGTCGTTTCTTGGAATTCACTAATTTCAGCTTATGCTCAAAATGGAGATGGTGAGGCCACTCTTAAGTCATTTGAAGAGATGGTTCTGTTAGGTTATCAACCAGATTCAGTAAGCTTCCTATGTGTTTTTACAGCCTGCAGCCACTGCGGGCTGGTTGAAGAAGGATTAAAATACTTCAACTCCATGACTCGAGAACATAAACTTGTTCCAAAGAAAGAACACTATGCATCTATTATTGATATATTATGCAGGAGCGGGAAATTCGACAAGGCAGAGAAGCTTACAGCTGAAATGCCATTTGAACCTGATGAGATAATGTGGTCATCAATTTTGAACTCATGCAGGATTCATAAAAACCATGAATTGGCTAAAAGAGCAGCAGAGCAACTATTCAACATGGAGGTGCTCAGAGATGCTGCCCCATATGTTACCATGTCTAACATTCTTGCAGAAGCAGGCCAGTGGGAAAGTGTGGGGAAGGTAAAGAAGGCGATGAGAGAGCGAGGACTGAAGAAGGTTCCGGCCTATAGCTGGGTTGAAATTAAACGTAAAGTTCACCTATTCTCCGCAAATGATAAGTGTCATCCACAGAGGAAGGAGATCTTACTGAAAATCGATATGTTAATGGAGCAAATGGAGGAGGAAGGGTATGTGCCTGATACAAGCTGTGCACTCCACGATGAGGATGAAGATAATAAAGCTGAATCGCTTAAATATCACAGCGAACGCTTAGCAATTGCTTTTGCACTTATAAGTACACCAGAGGGATCACCAATTCTGGTGATGAAGAATTTGAGAGCGTGTCAAGACTGCCATTCTGCAATCAAAATTATTTCCAAAATTGTTGGAAGAGAGATTACAGTTAGGGATTCAAGCAGATTTCATCATTTTAAAGATGGAATTTGCTCTTGCAATGATTACTGGTGAAAGATAGATTAGATTATAATTCTTGTATGATTCAAGTTCAAATACATAAAAATTCAACTTCAAGCAAATCTATGGCACAA
This sequence comes from Croton laevigatus, assembly GCA_949640765.1. Classification (NCBI taxonomy): domain Eukaryota; kingdom Viridiplantae; phylum Streptophyta; class Magnoliopsida; order Malpighiales; family Euphorbiaceae; genus Croton; species Croton laevigatus. The sequence continues at coordinate 21,018 of CATIWJ010099441.1, forward strand.
AAAAGGATTATTTTCATAAATGATTTGTGATTAGAACACCAAAATTTCCAAATCTTACATCTAATAATACTCAAAACAGGAAGCAAATTTCCTAATCTACTAAGTTCTTCTTGTTCTTTTTGTGGTTGACAACATCATCAGGAACAACTTTAAGCAATTTTCTATCCTTGGACTTGGCAATTTTCTTCAATGTTTTTGGATTAGTAATCTTCTGGAACTTAGTTCCAGATCTCAATATGTTCTCTTGTTTCTTCTTCTCTCTTTCCTCTCTCTGTTTCCTCTTCTCCTGCTTATTACTCCTTATCTCTTCCTTTAACTCATTCATTCTTTCTCTGTAAGCTCTCTTTATCTCTTTCTGTCGCTCTCTTTCCTCGAATGTTGTTCCCTTTCTGCTCACCAGTTTCGCTGACGCTCTTTGTTTCCTCACCTGCTTCCATTTCCGACCTGATACTTTTCCGGCTATTACGCCGTCATACGTCGGATTCCCGAATACTGGCTTGTCTGGGTTCTCTGCTGATGCTACTGCTGATCTCTTTGCTGCTGGAGGCAGTGTTTCAGCGTCGATCTCCATGGATGCGTTGCCATTGCTGGTTAAGGCAAGAGATTGGGCTTCGCGCTTTCGCTTGTAGGTTTTGCCGCCGAAGCCTTCATCTAGGTATCGGAAATCGATAGTGCAAGCCATTGCATAAGTTTGTTTGGTCCCGAAACCCTAAAGAAAGCGTTGAGTGGCAACTAAATATTTATAGGGAGAGTGGATGCCGATTAGGGTTTGAGTTTGGGTCTCGGGTGGTTTAATTTGGGATGTCGTAGTAAGTTCGAGAGTAATTTTCACTTAAGATACATGAATTTTGAGAGTTTTAATATAATAGTATCTGAATTTTAAATTTTTACTTGAAAATCTCTGAATTTCAAAGAAATTTGCACAAAAATGATTTTACATGAGATAATATAAAAAATTCTCTATATTTTACACCTTTCAACATTTTTATTTCTGTCTTTATTTTTTCTGACTAAAACTCCCTACTTTATTTTTCCGTTAACATTTTCTTTCTTATGTCTATTTTTTCTGTTAAAATAACAACAGAAGGATCAAAATGTAATTTTTTATGAACTTTTTTGCAAAACTGAAGAATTAAAGGACTGAATGGAAATTTAGTCTTCTTCTTCTTCTTCCTTTAGAATCGTTCGCCGCTGTTTGTTCTTTGGTCACGGAAAACGGTATTTTCTGGTGACAAGGTTTACATCAACGGAAAGCCCACATTGTAAGGAGTCTAGATTTGTGATCATATTAGCCGAACATGGTCGGATCTGGCCGAAAAATACTTAGAAAGCTTCGGTCGGGACTTTTCTCTCTCATTTCAGTCCGGCCATTTCTAAACTTCCAAATCCGGCGACCAATCAACACAAACTCTACATCAAATTCAAGCTTAAGAAGAGTGGATTCAATATCTACCTTCGAAATGGACAAAAAACTGTCGGAGCTCACCGGATAATCAAGAAAACCATTTGACAGTTTTAATGTGATTTTCGTTCTGGCAACAAATCGGCAATAAGACTTACTTACATCATTTGAAAGCTCTTGTCGACAGGAGTCCAGATCTACTCTCAAACCCTCCGTTTGACCACCATAGCAATCGAAAAAGCTGTTGAAAACCGACTGCCGTTTCTGTTCTTCAATCACCGAAAACTTTGTTTTCTGACCACAATCTCTACATCAATCGACATGTCTCTTCGAGAGGATCTAAATCAGTGCTCATTGTCACCGATATGGCCGGAGTTGATCGGGGCTCGCTCAATCTCTCTCTCAATTCTTTTCGGTCACTGGCGAAATAAAGAAGAAGACCAAATTTCCATTAAGTCCTTTAATTCTTCAGTTTTGCAAAAGGGTCCATAAAAAAATTACATTTTGGTCCTTTTGTTGTTATTTTAACAGAAAAAATAGATAGAAGTTGGAAAATGTTAACGGAAAAATAAAGCAGGGAATTTTTAGTCCGAAAAAATAAAGACATGGAAGAAAATGTTGAAAGGTGTAAAACATAGAGAGTTTTTTTATATTATTCCTTTTTACATTTTATTTTATTTCTGTTAGATAATTTGATCTTTCCGTCAATTTTTTTTTGTTAAAAATTGGTTACTTTATTAATTTAAAAAAAAGTTGGTCAATTTACTAAACGAAAAAACTTTTCGTCTTGTCTCTCGAGTCGAGACGGCAGAATAACGTTAACGCAAATCTATATTGGCAGAATAACGTTAACGTGAATCTATATAGTAAAAATAAGTGGGCCAGCAGTAAAAAATGAGAGAAAAAGGGTGTGGATGTCAATTCACATATGAATGAATAGTATAGTATGAAAGTAGGTTGAGGAAATGGGCTTTACTTGCACAACACCATCGCCGGCAAGATACCGCCGCCTAGAAGGCAAGATCCAGCCGCCCAGAAGAACATAATAGAGAAGCAGGGCTTGCAAGGGAAGAGAGTCTTATGGGTGACTTCTTTTTACTTCCTCGAATTTTGATTCCAAATTTTGCCCTGTTCTCTATTCCATTAATGCTATTAAACCCAGAAAAAAGCCTTCGATGAAAGGGCCAAAGGAAGAAGAAGCGAATAGAAAGAAGAAAAGAAAAAGGATAATCAACAAATGGCGTTAACGTGTTTCTAAATCACGTCGCGGCGAAATAATAGTTAACGTGTCTTATGAAACATGGTAGCAGTGTGTTTTATATTGCCTAATTATGCACTCCGACAAAGACAAGGTCAAGAATCTTCTTTGCCATTTTTGTTGCTTCTAATCTTCAGATTATTTCTCCATTCGGTGGGTTTTTGGTTGAATTTGGGACAATGGTCATGTATTTTAAAGTGGGTTTGTTGAATTGTTGAATGTTGATGGTTTTTGAGTTATGATAGGCACTTTTGTTTTTGTGTGTTTAAACTCTGAATTTGGTGTTTTGGGTTTCAATTTTGCTAAATATCTTATCATTTCTTTTATCTGTTGAAGTTGATTCTCATTTGTATGCTTATGGTGTATATCATTGCTGGTAATTCTAAACTTTAATGCTAAATTCTGTCATGTTACGTTGGATTTTTCTTCAATTCAATTTTGAATTTCAGCACCAAGTATTTGCTTGGTCACCATCAAAGTTTAGATTTATAGTAGTGAATCATATAATGGTATCAGTCTTCTCAAATCCCATAACACTTTGAATCTGATATGGGGACTCTTAGAAATCAATGGAAAAGGGTC
>CATIWJ010099457.1:0-27261 GCA_949640765.1 Croton laevigatus
AACCATCTCAACGCAAGGATTCCAAAAACACAATTATTTCCAACAGATTACACATGATTTCGCCGGAAAAATCAATCAAACATTCGAACCTTCACCGGAAAAGGTTACTATGCGAAAACTCTATAGATCGGAACTAAAAATTACATCAACCGCAAGCTCACAAAGAGGGGAGTTTGAATATACCTTCAGAGTCGACGTCTGACAGCCACAGACACCGAAAATGGCGTCGAAAGCCGGCGGCCATTTTAAACTTCGATCTCGCTCCGGCCACAGATCGGGGAAAATAACACCATCATCGGAAAGCTTGAAGAGAGGGGAGTCCAAATCTGCCCTCCACATCACCGTCCGACCACTGGTGCGGCCGGAAAAACGGATCGAAATCTCTCTCTCTTCTGCCGCGACACGATCTGTCTCTCTCTCTCTCTCTCGTTTCTTCGCCGGTTAAAGAAGGAGATGAAGGAGCAGAGGTCATCGAGCACGGAGGAGGACTTGGCGGCGTTACAGGCGCGGCGGCAGTTCTCCTGGCCGGTGCTGCTGGTTCGTTTTTGACGGCACGAAGGGGAAGAGGGAGCTGATATGTTCGGCTCCTTTTCTATTTTTTTTTAATTTTTATTTATTAATAATAATAATTATTATTATTATTATAATAATATTTATTTTAAAATATTCTTCGAGTAAAAATACTTGAATGCCCTCAACTATTAAATCAAATTACATAAATACCTGTAGTTTAAAATTTCTAAAATAACCTGTAAATAAATTTTATTTTCAATTTAGTCTTTTTTTTAATTAAAAATTAATATTTAAAAATTAGGGTGTTACATCTAAAGTTTTAGGAATCTTAACCAAACCGGGATTAGGTAGTTATGGGCTGAATTTGGCAGTTCAGGGCTTGTGGTAGTTTCGGATCGGTTAACCGCAGTTCACGAACAAGCGGTTTGGATGGTTCAAACCGGCCATGGCCACCTCTATTTGTATAAATAGGTTTAGCCTTTAGAGAGGCTTATTTCTCAATAATTATTGCTCATCGTATTATTCATTTACTTGACAATTACTGCCGACAAAACTTGAAGACTCAAGCTTTTTATGTAACCCAAAATCTATATTATTTGTTACTACACACGATTAACGAGCAAGATATGAAGTTAAAATTGTAGTGGACAAAATTTTTTAAATAGTTTTTTTTTTCAAGGTTTTAATTTGTCAAAATAAAAATTTTTATCATCGAATATTTTTATTCATATAAAATGAATTTTTTAAAATATTTTTTAATAAAAATTTATTTAAATTTTAGTAAAAATTTATGAATATGAATTAAAATATTTGTAATGAAATAAGACTTGAGTTTATTATCTTTTTACTATTCTATTATTATTATTCAAATATTGATAGAAAAAATTAATTGAAAAATAGTTTTATAATGACTTTATATTATTTTTCTGTTTCGTTGAAATTTTTAAAATTTTTATAGATTATATTTTATATTAAATTAAAAATCAATATTACCAATCAAATATTTTTTATTAATATGATTTAAATTTAAGTTAAAAATTATGAATATAAATGGAGAAAATTGGGTTGGGGTCACTCTGGATCTCTGTAGTACCCCAATTCGGATTAGTTGATACCTGTAATAAAATATCTGGAAACCGAGTGGAATTTCCAAAAGAAAGTACTCCTTAATGTTACACGATAATTTTTTTTTTTGTAATGTTCGATTAAATAATTTTGGAAGCATGTGATGGAAGTTTAAATATTTATTTTTTAAAATTTTTAAACAGTTATTAAAAATAATTAAACATTGCTCAAACAACTGGCTTTACAGGATAAGTTTTCAGTCTTTATATGTATCAATTTTGCCCATTAAATGTAGTATTAATTTTACAAATATTATTCCATGTTTTAGAAAAATGTCAAAAGAATAGAATAGGGACTGGTAGAGGTTGAAGTTATTAGAACAGAGCATGCGGAAGGTTGAGAAATTTAGTAGTTAATTGTTGTAAAATGCTTATAATATTTGCATAATAATGAATAGGGTTGTGCATGATTTTGCGGGCTCCAGACCGGAACAAAAAATCAGATTGAAACGGAACTGGACCAGTAAAGAACCACTTTAAAAAAATCAGAACCGAAATAGAATAAAAAATTTTTAATGTATAGTTCCTCATTATAACTAGAACCAGAACAAATAACCGAGAACCGGTAAATTTTATAAGTGAAAATCCATATGATTACATTTGTAACTAGAACTAGAACCGGAAAATCATGAACTGAACCAGAACTGGGACGGAAGACTTGGGTCCATTTTCGATTCCAAATTCCAAAAAAACCGATATATCACTTCTGATTTTGATTTTTGATAAGAACCAACCTAGAACCAAACCAATCACCCTAATAAATTCCATTGTTTTCAAACTGTAACCTGACGATCAACAAACAAGGATCATTGTGAATCATAATTAGAATTGTTTGAAGTAGGATCAGTTTAAATTCAATAAAATTTTAAATTCTGAATCATTTGAATTGTGGATTAGTAGTTTCACTGGTCCGAACAAGTGATTCCATGAATCCAATTCAAATTGGTTTTATTTTTCTAAAACTGGTTTGATAATAAAAACTTAAACTAACTACAACCGTCTTTCAACTACAATGGGCAGTTTATGAATCATAGTAGAAATTATTCAACAATTTACATATTTCATCTTAACATGGTGATGAAATCTACACCGGCAATTCATGCACCGTAACCCCCAAAAACATAGGGCACTAAAGAAAATTTCAAGTGTGTTTGGTTTTTTTTTTCAATTAAAAAAAAATTATTCAAAAGCAACATTTTAATGCTTTTATAAAAACAGCTTAAAAGTAAAAAGTATGAACATATACGTAAATGACTGATTTTCAAATTTTTTTAAAAAAAGAAAAGGAACTTAAAAGCAGCTAAGAGGAATGCCAAAAAAACCCACTCCAAAAGTCGACTGCTTTACTTATAAACTATCATTGAAAAAGATGCATTGGAGACATAAAATCGAAAGCCCCATCACAGATTTGATTCCATAGATAAATTATGAAAAGCTGTTTAATTATATGTTAGAAGAATCTTTTATGGATTCTTAATTAAAACCATGGCCGACCATTCCTTTTTGCCCTTTTTGTATGGGTTAAATGTTTGCCAACTTGAATTAATAGACTACTGAAATTGATAAGATAACCAATATGACAAAGAAAAAATATTAAAAGTACCCCAATTTTTATACGGGAAACTTAAAATATACATTTTTTTTTATTTTACCACTTAAAATGTCCACTTTTTAGTTTTATCTTATCAAAATATTCATATAGTAAAACAAAATATGGGTTTATTTTGAATTTCTATTAGAAGAATAATTTTTTTCTAGAAACTTATAAATTTTACCATTTTAGTTAAATTATTATGATGTGTAGACTCAGAAAATTGACAACTTCTGAAAAAAAAAAAAATTTAAGATACGAGACGTTTCCGGCGTATACGAACGGCAATTCATGACAGATAATCCGTACATGCATATCTTTAAATACTGGCAAAGGTTAAGGTGGCATGATCAAATTTTTGCATATCTTTAAATACTGGCAAGGTTAAGGTGCCATGATCAAATTTTTGTTAATAAATTTATGTATTCCGCTGCTATATTTATTTATTGTTTATATTTGTGTTCTTCTATCTTATCTACGTCAATAAATGGGTGACTATTATTTGTATTTGAAATTGGCTTATCGCGGAGTGATTATTGAATTGAATGTGGCCTAATACGTTAAATCAATTTACAACTAAAAAGGATGATTATGACGCTGAAAAATGGAAAATTAAAAAATTCAGTGCAAACATTTGTACAGTAAGCATTGTTATTAATTGAAAAGAAGAAAGGCATACAATTATTGGTAGTGGTGGGGTTGATTCCAGCTAATTGACAAACGAGTCTACAATTATTTGATTATCTTATCTAATCAAAACCATTCCCATCTCTATCTTATATTTTAATCTCTTCACTACACTCTCAGTTAATGTTTTGCAGTCTTGCAATTGGTCACTAATCACTGCTCCAAATGGCCAAAATCATCGTCATCGTCATTGCCACTTTGTAGCAGATAATTGGTAATTATGAAATTAGTAGCATAATTGGTGCTCTTCCCACTGTATCTTACGGATGAATTTTTCGCTTTTCCTTTTTTTAATAAAGTTGGATTTTTGAGCAAATGTATTGGTTTTTTGCTCACAGTTAATTGTGATTGGAGATAATTAATTATTGTTATCGTGGCATTGTCTTTCTCGGAATAGGATTTTGGGTCAAAAGTTTCATTTCTTAGTGAATTTGGATCGTATTTGAGCAAATATGAGACAGCATCCACTTTCATTTTATTTATTTATTTATTTATTTTTTAACATAGGCATACACAAGCACCCAATTAAAGGATTAGTGGTTTAGTAGAAGGTGGGGCTTCAAGAGTGGGGTTATTTTATAGAAAAAAAGCATCCACTAATTTTTTTGATAAAATATTTATTCATTGAATGGTATAATTATAAGAATAATGGGAGACAACGTTTTTTATGAGTATGTTGAGCAAAATTTACTATTTATTATTTGAGTATCATTTAACTATTTAAATAGCTATTAATAATTTTTTATATGTTACAATTGTACTGAGGTAGGGATCGACCTAGATGTATAGCAATTTAATTTGTAACTGTTATTAAAATTTTTTGACACAATTTATTTTTAAATAAAATAATAATTATTTGTATTATACTATTAATAAAAAATAAAATTTATATTAGTTAAATAGTAATTTGTATTATATAATTTTGATATTTTTGAGAGTATTTAAGTTATGCTTTTTGGTGAATACGTGGAATATCATTCACAAAATTTTAATCAAGATTTTTATTTATATATTTTATTAAGACATGTTGGGAAGTAATTATGCGAAAACATGAGACTTGTAAAAGATTAGTTAAATTTTGTATAAGATATATTCAAATAAATATTTCTTTTTAGGAGTTATAAAAATACTCATTAAAAGTTTTAACCACAAAAGAGAAAAAAATTAGTTGTCATAGAAAGGGTAAAACATAAATAAATTTCAATTTCATTTATAATGTACTGTTTTATAGTCAATTTATAATCAGTTTCCAACTGGTTGTTTACTTGTTGAAAAAATTGCCTTATTTCATAATGAAAAGACATTTTAAACCTTTTTTAGTTGGGGAGGGGAATTGATAGCATCGAATTTATATAAGTACTGATCACCAGATGTTTTGGCCTACACTGCACATTATGCTCTTGCATTATTGTAATATATGTTCTCGAACTATGTTAATGACACGTAATTTAATTCTGAAAATTCTTTCCAGTAGCTAATAGTAAATATTCTGTGACTTGTAACGTGTAACACTACAAATTGCCCACTCATTTAGTTTATCGCATTTATCCACTAAGTGAGGTTCTTAGAGATTGTGTTGTGAACCTCTAAAATTATTATGGAGGGACGTAGACATATATCTGCTCCTTTATTTTTGCATCCACATATGTGGCCACTACAATTGCTATGCTTTTTCTTTTAAATAATATATCAATATCACCAATCCCTTCTAATCTCAAATTAAAACACATTATTGTTAGTTTTACGAATATTAATGAATTTGGTATTGGATATAATACAAACAATTCTTCATTCTAAACAAAAATCACATCCATATGCAAAATGAAATCAAGCAGAAAATAAAATTAATATAAATAATAATAAAATTAGAATATATTTCTATTGTTGTGCTCAATAGGTCCAACAAATAGAATGATAATTTAACAAGTGAAAAATGCAATCATAAAAGTTATCAATTAGTATCATATTTACCCTAAAAAGGATTATTATTTTATCCTTGGAATTATGATTTAATGTTTAGTAGTTAGTGCACTATATTGATAACTATTGGTCATAAGTTCGAATTTTTATTCAAGCATATATTGATAGAAGAGAGCCACCTCTTATTGGGTTAAATCCCTTCTTTAATATATAAAAAAACAATGTTTAAAATTATTAAATAACTAGTTTTTCATAATAGGTATTTCTATACCGCCGCATAGAAATCCTCATTTGCCTATTCTTTAAGAAATTTCAATTGCCCTGAAGAATTAAGGTAACATCTACAGATATATCATATATGAGATGAAGCGATAATCTCTCGACATGATTTGCTCACTAAGTTCAACACTAAATATAAAGTTGAATCCAAAAAACAACACTTTGAACTCTAATTAACGGTCATGTCATGTTTCCCGAAATAGAGAAACTTCAGGTGTGTAGAAAAAGGGTATCTAAACGAAGAAAATACATCTGCAAGAAAGAAAGAAAAAAAAATGCAGGTAAAATAAAATAGTAGATAGCAAAGCAACGGTAGTAGTAGAAAATTAGCTGCAAAAACATTGCGTATAAGAATCCTATATCTGTTTATTAACCATATGAACATTTTTGTAAACACAGTATGATGATTGCAATTAAAAATATATAGTAACAGTTAACCACGGCTAATTTTGATAGGCTACAAATAGCATCCAATCCATCACAAAGCTCCAAATTCCATTTCAGACATACAGTGGACAAGGATCCACTAGAGTCAAACCTGGTCTCACCATACATTATATAATACTATATAACCTTATACTGTATTTATAAATACCATATGATATGATGTGATGTGATGTGATGTGATGTGATGCGATATTTCCCTATTTATAGATTGCACAATCAGCATTAGTCAGTCAGAAACCAAAGAGAATCTCTCATTCCTGTGTAAAAACCTTTGCTTAATTTCTCTCCTCACTATTCTCATACCCAAAATTACCAAATATGAAGGTCCAACTGATAGCAGCACTCTTGTGCTACTGCTTCTGCTTCTGTTGCACATATGCAACAGCAGAAGTGAAAAAGCTGCAATCAAAGAAGACTTACATAGTCCACATGGACAAAACCAACATGCCGGAGAGTTTCACCGATCATCTCCAATGGTATGATTCATCTTTGAAATCGGTGTCGGAATCTGCTGACATGCTTTACACTTACAATAATGTAATCCATGGCTTTTCTGCAACACTCACACCTGAAGAAGCTGAATTGCTTGAAAAACAAGGAGGAATTCTCTCCGTTGTACAAGAAATGGTATACCATTTGCACACTACTCGAACACCAGAGTTTCTTGGATTAGGAGAAAGTGATGCTCTCTTTCCTGCATCACAATCAGTTGGAGAGGTGGTGGTTGGAGTTCTAGACACTGGTATCTGGCCAGAGCTAAAAAGCTTCGATGATACAGGTCTTGGCCCTGTACCGAGTACCTGGAAAGGCACCTGTGAAACAGGCAAGACTTTTAATTCATCAAGCTGTAACCGGAAACTAATTGGAGCAAGGTATTTCTCCAAAGGGTATGAAGCAGCATACGGACAAATTGATGAAACAGTAGAATCAAAGTCCCCTAGAGATGATGACGGACATGGAACTCATACTGCAACTACTGCAGCTGGATCTGCTGTCTCGGGGGCTAACCTCTTGGGTTTTGCTTCTGGGATAGCACGCGGGATGGCTCCACAAGCCCGAATAGCAGCTTACAAGGTGTGTTGGCTTGGTGGGTGTTTTGCCTCCGATATTGTAGCTGCGATCGAGAAGGCTGTTGCAGACGGCGTGCATGTTATATCAATGTCGATTGGGGGAGGACTGTCTGATTACTATAGAGATAATGTTGCCATTGGAGCTTTTGAAGCAATGGCACAGGGAATTCTGGTATCATGTTCAGCAGGAAATGGCGGACCAAGTCAGGGAAGCTTGACCAACGTGGCCCCTTGGATGACTACTGTTGGTGCAGGAACACTGGACCGAGATTTTCCAGCCTATGTAAAACTAGGAAATGGGAAGAATTACACAGGCACATCCCTTTATAGCGGAAAAGGCTTACCTGATTTTGCGCCACTTGTTTATGCTGGTAATGTTACCAATTCAATAAGTGGTTCTCTTTGTATGTCAGATTCTTTGGATTCTGCAAAAGTTGTTGGAAAGATAGTGATATGCGACCGAGGGGGCAATGCTAGAGCCCAAAAGGGGTTAGAGGTGAAAAATGCTGGTGGCGTTGGGATGATTTTAGCAAACACAGATATGTATGGCGAAGAGTTAGTCGCAGACGCACATCTTCTGCCAACAGCAGCAGTAGGCCAGAAGAGTGGAGATATCATCAAGAGCTACACATTTTCTGATCCTAAGCCAGTGGCCACAATTGCATCAGGAGGCACACATCTAGGAATTGTGCCTTCACCAGTTATAGCAGCATTCAGTTCTAGAGGTCCAAATCTGCTCACTCCAGAAGTTCTTAAACCAGATATAATAGCTCCAGGAGTCAATATACTGGCTGGATGGACTGGTGCAGCTGGACCATCTGGGTTAACAGATGATAAAAGGCATGTAAGCTTCAATATCATTTCTGGTACATCCATGTCATGCCCTCATGTAAGTGGGCTGGCCGCGCTCCTAAAAGCTGCTCACCCAAATTGGAGCGCAGCAGCCATCAGATCTGCCCTAATGACTACAGCCTATACAGCATACAGAAATGGGGAAACCATACTCGATGTGTCTACTGGGCAGCCATCAACACCTTTTGATTATGGGGCTGGACATGTAAATCCAGTAGCAGCTCTTGATCCTGGCCTTGTCTATGATGCCACAGTTGACGACTACCTAGGCTTCCTCTGTGCACTAAACTATAGCACAAACCAGGTTAGGATTATCACAAAGAGAGACTACTCCTGTAACCCAAGCAAAAAGTACAGTCTGGGTGATCTCAATTACCCGTCTTTCGCTGTTCCTCTGCAAACGGCTTCAGGCAGGGGAAACCAAGACAGAGCAACGAGCACAGTTACGTACACTAGGACTTTGACTAATGTAGGCGATCCAGCAACATATAAGGTTTCAGTGTCTTCTCAAATTCCATCGGTAAAGATCTTAGTGGAGCCAGAATCGCTTACTTTCACCAAAGAGTATGAGAAAAAGAGTTACACAGTAACCTTTACTGCTACTTCTATGCCGTCGGGTACCAGCAGCTTTGCTCGTTTGGAATGGTCAAACGGAAAACATGTTGTTGGCAGTCCGATAGCTTTCAGCTGGACATAGACTTGCAGTCTTGAAGACTTGGATAAATGACTATTATCTACAGGACATAAATAGGCCTGCACTTATGTATAATGAATGCTTTTTACTTTCCTCTTTACTACACTACAATTTCCAACTGCTCCAGCAGCAGCAGCAGCAGCTTGTTGTGTCTGTAATTTCTCTCTAGATGATCACAAGTCATAGGAAAAAGAGGGAAAAAATAACTGTACAGAAAACCAAACAAAAATTTGTATGTGAATGAATATCTAGTCATATCACATGCTTCCTAAATTTAGGCTGTCAACCCCTTCTGGCTTTTTATAATCTCTTTTGTCCTTCATGGCCGTGGAAGCACCATCAAGACAATCTTATAAAGCAATCTAGTGGCTTACGTTCAAGTAATTATATGATATGTTCATTAACAATGGATATATGATTTTCCTTTTTGACTCAGACCAAATCACTTTTATCATGAGGAATGTCTTTTTTGGATGTTAATATTACTACTACTTATTTTTCACATACCAGTTTTAGCAACTTGTACACGTGCATGTCACCAAGGAAGTCCAAATCAACATTTCACTCTTTCATACGGGTCTAAACTCTAAAGTGTACCAACAATTAGCAAACTTTCTATCATGATTTAGTCCTATGTATGGTTGATACAATTAAAATTAATTTTGCAAGACAAGAGTTCAATTCCCATACTTACCTACTGGTTTATTTAGTCAATAAGTGGTCGGCCAGCCTTTAGAGGCTGCTTTAGAAAAATGTTCTGTCTGTCACAAACCCAATTTTAAAGTTATTTGTTTGAGTGAAGTGAAATCAATAACTGACATGAAAATCTCAAAAAATAGAAAGAAAGATGTCCTCAAAGGCACAGAACTTGAAATATAGAAGATAGGTCTAGTTCTAAGAACATTCTGGATCTATCTCGCTAGCTAACAATTTGAGTTTCTAATTCCACCAATTTTACACGTCTTCTAACTATAATATTTTAAAAGAGAACATTATAAATGAAATATCAGAATGGGTCATAGCAAAAACAATCAACTTACAGATCATCTAAAAGGTGCCTTGGCCTAATTGTGTACTAGAGGAGTGGGTTCAACGAGTTGAACCTCATGAAATTAGAAATTCCCTCACCAATACTAGAAAAGGAATGAATATATCTTCAGATAAAAAGAAGAAATACATATCAACCATCTAGCTAGTACATTTTCTGCATATCTGTGGCCAAAATTCATGAGCTAGCGATGTGTGTTTCAATACTAGCATAACCTCAAACAAATAACATCCAAATGAAGTAAGAAATGCAACTAGAAAATAATTCATATAAGTTGCAAAGGTTATAAAGACAATACAAACTATAGCCTTAGAAATGTATAAGAGGAAGAAAAGTGATATCACTTATTAGAACATTATTCAGAATCTTGTACAGACTGACAAACTGGTAGGTAATACGTATCAAGTTGCCAATACTTATGTCTCACACCTTCCCAAACTTCTTCTGCCAAACATTCTTTAACCGGCAAAGGAATTAACTGTGTGGAGTAACCCAAATTCTCGAGTTCCAGAGAAACTAAATTACAGTAAACGAGATGGAAAAATGGATTACCTCCACAAAGTCCATTGAAGAAAGAGTATATTCCCCCAGGCTTCAGTAATACAGGTAACTGTTGGTGGAACTCTCTCAGATCCTCATAATATTCTCCATAAGTGTCAAAGAAAATACCTGGGCTTTGCCAAAATGTGGAAGAGGTCAATCTGTTAGCATTGCTGGTATGCCAGAGGATATAATAGATAATTCTCATTTTCTATTCCATGAAAACAAATAAAAAGGCAACTTAAAATGTCAAAACAAAATTTTCTAGAAAATCAAATGCCAATATAGCACTTGATTATAAAGGAAAATCAAGTAAATGTAATACTAAGAAATAGATAATAATTTCATTGTAATACATGCATCTATATGGACTAAGTGCTAGCAAAGATACATCATGTTACATACGCCCCATGTTTATGAAAATCTAACTGAAAGGATCAACAGTCAATACATTATCAGCGTGCAATCACTTCAGTACCGAATCTCTGGTCTCCATAGTATATGCCTCAGCCTCTTATCAAAGACTTTTCCCTTTAACATATGAAAAATTAAACATGCATTTTCTTCCACAGATCACATCCCTATCATTTTCCAATCCAATAAACAGTATTCAGGCAACGAATGTATTTGTGTGATCATTTGAGCCAATAGAATAACATATTGGCATGTGCTTCAAATAAATTTCAAAACTGATATAAATGAATGCACATTAAAAGGCACAATATCTTGAATTACCATCATAAGTTTCAAGCTGAGAAAGAACATCTTGCCACCGACCAAATATTATCTTTACATTATCTTTCTCAGCCCAGCCAGTATGAAGCATACGTTCATAAACCTCTGGATGTGCCTCAACAATTGTGTGAGTTTTTGGACTGTATTGTTGAATGGCCGTATCCACAAGGCCCATTCCGAAACCAATATTTAATATGTGACCACAACCTGAGCAAACAGCCTTAGCATGCGCCTCCATAAGAGGTCTCTCCCAGGCCATCATAATAGCTTTGCTATCAGAGTCCATTAACTTATCCTCACTAAAATTAACCCTATCGTCCAAGTAATCCCCATCAGCATGGCCATTTTCATTAGCTTTCCTTGCAATGGTTCCTAAGATCAACTCAGATTGAATTCCTGCAAAATTACAGGGATCAGGAAATTTTACAATCATAACAACCTAACAAGAAAGCAAACTCATTGCAGATATTTTTCAGTTACGAAACTTGCTTTGACTAGTGAACCAACTGAATCCAGGAACTTAATACTATATAGGCAAATTGCCATGCACCTTAAGATTGTAATGTAAAATTACTTAAATGAAAACATCGTTTTCTTGAATAAATAGAAATCAGTCTAAACTGGTAGGATATGGGAGGACTGCAATCCAATTGAAATCAAGTGATTGTAAATCCAAGTTACAAAATCACCTTGACCTTCTTTTCTCTCATTCTTTCCCATCCTATATGAGGATATTATGAACACTATATGCTTTCAGTTTATGGTTCAGTATAGGGCCTAAACCACAATTAAACCCTGGCCATCATAACTAGTGAAACTTCTCTTCCAAATCATAAAATTCAATTCTATCACTTCAAAATTTATTTCAAAGAAAACAAGCAAAAGAGAAGTGGTTTAACATCATAGTCAACAGAATGAAAATTTTAAATATATATCTATGCCATATAAGCTATTCCTTGTTTGTTTTCAATCACACTTAAAAGTAGATAACTTGGAATTTAAGCTAAAAAGCTTACCAAAAAAATAAATCTCGGATTTCAAATCCCTAATGCAAATGGACCCTGGCAGAAATGAATTGATCAATTGAATGACAGTGAATGATTTGATATTATGAACGTACCAGCATTGAGGAGAATATCGAAGGCCTCCTGATGGCCTTCCTCCATAGCTAAATCTCCAGCAGAGAGATTAGAAGGAGAGAGCGCATTCCAAGGGGCACCGGCTTCGAGAAGGACCTTGACGACGGCTGCATGGCCGAGCTTGGCCGCAAGCATGAGCGGAGTAAAGCCATCGTTATCGAAGTAGGAAGCATCAGCTCCGGAGCTTATGAGAGCTCTCACTTTGTCTATGTCACCGTTCTTGGACGCCTCGCAGAGCAATTGGCCCTCATTCATGGCTGCGTTTTCAAACCGGACTGATACTAAACCCTGCCCCCACACTTCTCTTGCGTGTAAAATTGCATTTGGAAGATTTGGATTTCCCCCTTTCTGTTCTATATAATTACACTTTTCTCCCGCTAAATTTTGTGTTTTTGCCCTTTTTCATGCTGGCATGCCCCAGATCAGGCCCAGAATCCAGGAGCCAGATCCAGAAAAGAAGCCGGCCGGTTCACAAATCCACGGTCTGTATGAGAGGCTGTTTTAAAAAGCAAAAAACACAAAACTAGCCCCTTTCTTTGTGAGAAGGGTCAAATTATAATTTTTCCAACTAAATTAATGGAAAAAATAACCAGCAGATTGCATATAAAGTTGAAGACATAAGCGTAATTCTCCCTTACAAAAAATGTCTTACATAACTTGTAAGGGCAAAATATCAGAAAATAATTACAACAAATGTCAACCACTTCACAATAATAAAAAAAATACAGATTGTTAATAGGTTTATCACTAGTTTATAATGAGTTTATGATGCTTCAAAAAAAATATCGTTATCTATCTAAAACTTTATGACAAATTTCTGATTCGTTTATGATACTCTTACGTTGCCTAATGAACCAATTAATCTAGCACATATATACTACTATTGGTAGTTACAACCTGTATCATTTCGTTTCACCCATGAGTTATTTAAAATATGAACTATTAAGAAAATTATACAAACGGTAAAATATTGAAACAATAAAAATTGAACATAAAAGAAAGTATATACATTTATTAGCAAACTAGTTTACAATGATTTACCCTCTTCCTTCTACCTATTTTCATATAGGCTTTTTTTTTTTTTTTTTTTTTGAGAATAAAATGGAGATATTTAATATTACAAACAGAGAGTAAAATTTATACAAGAATTCTACCATAGATGTCTCATACAAAAAAATATAGAGAACGTAAACAATGACAAGGATATTTACTCCATTTTATTCAATAAATTACTGATTTATATTAAAATCCAATTTCTCCATCGATTCTACCTATAGCAAACCATACAAAATTAATCAAAATTTTATCTTTTTATCAACTTTTAACCAACAAAACGGAATTAAATCAAACTTCACTAAATCAATACGTTTATATATATATATATATCCAATGAGGCAACATTTCTTGAGTATTTTAACAAATCTTACTTTTTAAAATTTTAGTATAAGTAAATGTTAACAATTTATTAAAAAAAATGTCAATAATTTTCGAATATTAAGTAAATGTTAATTTTTTCAGTATAATTTAAAAAAATACACATATTTTCAGAAAATACATATATTTCCATATATTTTCATTTTTACTATTAACTTATATATAAAAAGAAAATACTTGTAGTTACTAGTGACTGTAACCCTTCTCTAAGTCTGAAATATGGCAAAAAGTATGGACGTCCTACACCTTATCTAAAGAGAGGTTGCCTCCAACTGGATACAGGGAAAGACATTACCCTTATTTTGATAGGAGAAGATGCAACCCTGCCGACCTCAACCTTTTGACTTAGCTTTAACATCCCTCGCAAGCTAGGCTACTAGACCCCCCAAAAGCAAAGAAACGCTTGGGTTTTGAAATCCAAGTAGACTAACGAATCCCATTGGATGGGGGATTTTTTGTTTACCACCTTAGACCCCTATGTAAAACTTTCATTTGGCTCAGATTGGACTAATCGAAACTTAAATTTTCAGTAACTAAAAAATGACATTTACTTAATATTTGAAAAAAAAAAGACATTATTAAAAAATTGACATTTACTATAACTTTCCAATTTTTTGTCATCTTTTTTTCGACATTAAAATGTAGATGTTATTAACACTCAATTAGATGTAAATTGACAATACAATATGATAGTGAAGAAGAAACCTCAACCAGGCTCGAAATAAAATTGAAATTTTGGAGCTATCAAATTCAGAAGTAGATATGGCCATGGACGGGTTTAACCATCAGAACTGATGAGCTTTGAACTATGGTTAATCAAAATTGAACCGCCAAAGCTTGAACCACCATGAACCGGTTAGGAAATGTCCACCCTTTGATCTAGCTCAGAATCATGAAAATATTAAATCGTGGACGAATCATAATAGCCTAAAAAAACTACCTAACTCGCTGTTGAAACCATTTGTTCAACCGTTCAAAAAAGCCAAAAATCACTCAAACTATTGGAAACCGCTCGAACCGCCAACAAACCGTGAACCGGCAAGCGGTTGAACTGTCAAGGCCATGGTCTGGTTCAAGTTCATCACCACTATAAACAGTGAACTGTCGGGCCTTGAACTGGAACTGGTCCAGCTCAAACCGTGTATACACATCTAGATGGAAGGTTTGTCGTTTAATAGAGAAAAGTCGTGTCATTACAATGGTACCCTAATTTTGACCACATTTCTGGCTGTTTCCTTGATTAGTTGACATTCAGGTTGAAACGCCGTCGTAGTAAATGTTAGAAGTATAATACTCATTTGAAGTCCGAACTGAGATTTTATTATTGTCTAATCGAAGATTCAATTTAATTATGAAAATCATGTGGCTGCTGTGACCCTTCTTCTCGACATTACTAAACCACTAGAGCTTTTATCGCAGATTTTGCCGATCAAATTGAAAAATACACAAAAACCTCTCCATCTCTCCCTCCCTTTTTATTTTACTTTGTAATCATAGGTGCATTTGGATCTGCGCTTGCAATGTCGTTCGAGGCGGAGAATCTATGAACTGGGTTTCTTGATTCTTCTGTCTTTTCCTTCTCCTTGCACTTTTTTTTTTGTCTAAAATTGATTTGGTGGAAATTAATTTCTGATTTACCTGTATTAAATGGCTTCGAGTTTTGATCGGTGGGAGAAGGATCCTTTCTTCTCTGCGGCGGAGGAAGTTCAAGAATCAGCGGACAGGTACCCCGAAACTTTTTCAGATTCAGAAAACGAGAATTTCGGATTCTGACGTCTAAAATTGTTCAGATTAATTGGCTGCAAAATATGAATTGTTGAGGGACAAATGAGGGATGAGCTTTTCTTTATTTTTTTCCTAATGTTGCTTTGCACGCTATTCGCAGGATGGAATCGACATATAGAACATGGATGCACGCAAAGAAAGACGCTTCAAGCATTTGGAACTCTGAGGAGCTCCGCCGGGACCTACAAACTACCCTCGGCACCACCAAATGGCAGGTGATTTCTCCTTCTTCTCGTGCATGCCTGTGCTAAATATTTGATTCTTTTATCAGCTTACAGTAATTTAATTTGATTTCTGGCCGGGAATGCAGTTAGAGGAATTTCAGCGGGCTGTTAGGTTGAGTTACAACAAAAGCTTCAATGATGATTCAAGAGACAGACATCGAGAATTTATCGTGGCAATTGATTCCAAAATTTCCAAAATTGAACATTCATTACAGGAATCTTCTGTTTTGGAGGGGAAGCCGTCATCACCATGGGTTCAGTTAGATGAAGGCGAGTGTAATGAACTTGAATTGTTCTTATCCGGCCCTTCAGCATTTGTTGAGCGCAGTACAATGGAAAATCAAATCACAGGCATTGAACACCCACAAAGATCAAGAGAGGAACTGGCCACTGATTGTTTGAGGAAGTCGGATCATCCGGTTGATTGGAATTCATTGGAGGCTAGGGATGAGAAATCTCAGGGGCATAGGAGGACAGCTAGTGCTGTTGCTGATATTGGTGCTTGGAGTATTGCTATTGATGAAGTTAGCTGTCAAGCGAATTGTTCTAACGAGCAATCCATCCAACCCCCGCATAAGGTACCTAGTGCGTCAGGATATTTAACTTCTCTGGAGCATCCATCCAAATTTACACGTCCAAAGAATGGTATTAGGAAATCCAAGGTTGTGGATAGTAATCAAGAATCCGACACTGCAGCATTGCGGTCATCACAGTTGACCAGGGTGGGTGGTTAGGATACATGGCTACATTTGAATCTGTTATGAGAATTTGCTTATTGGTTTTTTTTACTGTCAGTGTGTTACTAATTGTTACCCCTTTTTTGTTAATATTACTACAGGGTATTCATGTCTGTTATGAGAAAAGTAAGAGCTGCCTGAATGGCTGTGATGAATGTTACGATAAGCAACTGTATGGCTGGTATGGAGTCTTACATAGACAACTTCAACGTTCTCAGTATCAAATGCAATATAGTCGACCTGTTAAAATGGTCTTGTGGATTGTTCTTCTCCTTTGCCTAATTGGTGAGTACTCAGAGATTTTGTCATAACTTCTCCTTTAAGATTACATCAAGCCATGCTTGGTTCTTGTTTCGCTTTTGGTAGTGCTAGTAGTATGCTAAGTGGAATATATGAAACATCATAATAATGAGTAGCCATAAGTGAAATATTAGCAATATACTGTAGTAGTAATTTGTAATTGCTTATTATAACAAATTAGGTAGGTATCGAATCTTAAGATGGTGTTTAAATGAAATGTTGTGGCAATGACATGCATCATATACAATTGTGCGCTACCTGCACATGCCGTTTAATAATTTTATATGGGGTAATATCCACGTTGCTTTAAATCTGCACTCCTATCAGTTGGCTGCAATGAATATACAAGGATAACTGGGGAATATGCAGAGTAGTTTGTCAGTTAACAGCTAAAATTATGTGTTGTTTCTGCCTTCTAGACTATGGAACCATATCCATTCATTTCTACATGTGCAGTATACAATTAGGAAACCATGATAGGTTGCCAGAACTTGGTATGAGATGCTTACAAGTTACAAGAATAGGATGTTATCTTCTGTCATCCCTCTGTACCTTCCAAAGGCATTTGCTATTAGCAGAACTGTTTGAAGCTAGTGAAGTGATAATTGATAACAAGTGTAAGACATGGGAATGCATGTCTGAAGAACTGTGCTTCTTGTCCGAATATCCTATATGTAATAAGGTTTAGTATTTTCTATGGGCAACATCTCTTTCCTTCTTATCAAAGAGGTTTGTCTGGTGTTTCATTTCTTCTTTATTGCTCCTTTTGAGAAGCTTAGCATTTCATACAAAGTAGTCATATCATATTAGCTGACGAAGAAGAGTGTCTAGACCAGAGGTGCAGTGAATAATCTTCAACCTTTGCTATTGACTTTAACTCTGCCAATATTTACGGTGGTATCAAAATTGCTTTTACAATTTAAGAACCAGTGTACGCCAGTCAGCAATTGAATATTAGGTAGCTTTTTGAATGTTTGATTTGGTTTCAAGTCAATCTTATTTCTTGTTGCTTCATGAGCAATTCTCGATATTGCTTCATGTACACTGGACTATGAGTGATCTTAATTATAAGTCGCTTTCAAGTTTGGTGCAAAAAGATTTCTCATGGCACTAAGTTAGTGCAGATTATCTATAATACCTATAGGATGCTTAGACTAGTGTTGTCAAAATGATACATTATCAGATGTGTACAACTATATCTGTTGCCTTGTCTCTTTTTTTATAGCAATTTGGGTTGCTTGCTCAAAAGCTTATTTGGAAGATTTGAAAAACCGTGTCTTTGAACCCAATCACAGTGATTGGATTAATTTAATAGCAAATTAAAAAATATAACTACTGAGAAACTATGATAGTGGTAAAATTACTAATTTATTTATAATTGTTTTCTGAATTGTTTATGATGAATAAAAATAATAAAATTGAGGTGAAATTGTAAATATAGATCTGTAATTTGGATTTATATTGTGGAAATAGGAATTACCTTCTCTAGGGTTCCCTAGTGAACATTTTTAAAGTTTTTTGCTGATTTGTCTTCTGAAGATTACTATAAACTGAAAAAAGATTACACACTTCTGATTTTTAACATGCATAACAAATGAACGTGATCATTTGTTTTGATTCATTGGTTATGTGGGGCCTGATTGGCATCCACAGAAGCCGGTTAGCTATTTGTCTTGTATTATATGATGCCTTGATGCTACTGAATTTCAATCCAGCCCCTGACTACCACCAAATAAAAAATAAAAGGAAAAAAAAAAGGTAAATATCAAAGGATTAAAGGGAACATTATGAGTGATGAGAACTTGATATGAGTTCTCTGGGTGGATGCATTCTGATTCTAGCGGGTTGGTTCTCTCTGCAGTGTTAATCGCAGTACATGCAATGTAAGCAGCTGTCCAATCTTCAACCTGCATTTTACAGCCGTAGAATGTGAGACATGGCAGTGTTCTAATCGCAGGGATTCAAACGAAGGGAAGTGGCTTTTTAAGGGCATACCCCAGTTTTTATTACTTATGTACAGCGTTACCATGTTGCATACATAAAACCTTTGCCTTTCTCCAGGTTATAATCCACCAATACCCTTATTTCCACTCAAATTTTGGTGTCTCCGATGTTGTATACTATTGCTGTTAGAGTGGGCCAAGAAATGTATTTTGCGTGTCATTGGGATCTTGTTATGGAATCTTATTTCCTGAAGCCACTTTTGCATATTTTTCAATTGTAAATGAACAATACTAATAGATATGATATAGTTGCATAGGTATTTTTATGCATTGTGGAAGCAGCTATTGAATTGATTCTTTTGCGTTTCATTCTTTGGATTTGCATCAGATATTAGTGCTAGCTGATTAGTGAATAGTGATCGCTTATTATTAATTTCCTGTGGATTTATGGTTTTCGGAAGACAAGCCACTATGAGAAAGTTACTTGAAAAGAAAACTAGAATACAGTTCTCTTATGTGAAAGATAACAACACAAACTGAAGCGGAAACATGTGGAGATTTAACAAAAGAGGGTAAATAACCCACCATTTATGAATGGAGTGGGATCTAAATGGCAATCCTGGTAAGATATCTGTAACTGAAGTAAGAAGCAGCAACCAAAAGTGGCACGAAGAATTCAAGAAAAGCAGAATACTTAGGCAGCCCATCTTCCTTGATAACAAAAGCACTCATTTCCTTGCGTTTGTTAAATGAAGAATCCTTGGTGTCCCCATCTTTGAAGGTGTAGCCAGGAAGAACACCAACCTGGTACTTGAGCAGCAACTTTTGAGCAGCGTTGCTGTGTCCGATGTCTTTGAACTCTTTAGAAGCATCCTTTCCTGCCGACTCTAACAGCACCTCTTCTCCTCCAGGATGCTCTTCCAGGAACTTTGTCGCGTCAATTACCTGATACACAGTAGAACGAGTAATGATATATGCTTTAAAAAAGAAGTGCATTTATTGACTGGTACAGAAAGAGCAAGGAAATTAATTACTCTGCCATCGATGACAAGCCAGCAATCTTTGTTGGATTTGTGTTGGGCAACCTGTGAAAGAGTGAAAACTCGCTGGTTAGAGGCCATGTTTGATGTTTCTCTCTCTCTACTCTAGTGATGAAATTTTGGTGTTTTGTTTAGTTATATATATATGATGTTAAGTGAAAAATAACGGGTTCGATTGAAAATGAAACCTTGTTGGTCACGCGGGTTCCTACCTAAAGAGTGGTGAATCACGTGTTTCTGACCAAACAAAAGATGGTTTGCTGCACAGTTAAAAATCAAACTAGAAGCAGGTAGAGGCAGGCAACGGTTATCGCAAAATTGGGCCCTCCTTATTAGGATTGGGCCAGGTCTTTTTTGGGCAAGCTGTTCATTTAGGGTTCAGAGTTCTTGCAATCAGACTTTCATTTATTTTTGTTCTTGAGAATGCACTACTCTGCATTCATTTTACACTGCAAAGTAATGTGAGTTGTACAAAAAAGGGTCATGCGAGTCGTACAAAATCCCATAATTTGAATCCAAAATTCCCAAATACAAAAAAAGGTCATGTGAATTGTACAAAATCCCATAAATTGAATCTAAAATTCCCAAAACATGCAGCCAACTACATTCATTTGTATATCTTGCACTATGGACTCGCTACATATACGAGATTTCCAAAGTGAAAAGCTATTGTGAAACACGTTTCGGTGTGCCTTTCAGCAGATCTTTAGAATCGCCACTATCACCATGTTCCTTTTTGCTAAACTCCATTCCTTGGAATGTTACGGTTGATGATCTGTACTGACTACCAAAGGCAGTTCCAAAGCCCCATCCTAGGCCTAAGCCAACTCCACAACCACCGCCTATGATAAAACAGATGTTGGGTTCCAAGTTATGATTTGAGCATTTACATCATACTCATACATATGCGGATGTAAACCATTCATTATCTAGAATTTCACACAACAGATTAAATGGAAATTTGGCTTCAAGCACATAAGTAAGTAAGTTTAGTACCTGCACCCATGCCCAAGATATTCAAAGGCACACCTACACCATGCAAACATCAAACATATCAAATAAGGCTCTCACAAATCAGTAACCAAAAGGAAGGTATATAAGAAGATGTTACATATAATTTATGTAGAAGTTAGCTTGTATTTTGCCAAACTTAAATAGAAAGAAAACGCAGCAAATTTATCTACAGTAGGAAATCCCAAAAACTTTTGAATTCAAGTTAAGCATGTTTGTTTTTAATCTTTCCTAACAGTAAACATTAGCCATAGCATAGAATAAATTGTTCATTGCATTTCTCCTCCCTTCTCTGGCTCCTAACTGTCTCTGACTCTGACCCTCAACCATTCTGTCTATGTATCCATCCTCATGAACTCTAATTGTTACCAGGAAAATACATAGCAGATTACATGAGAACGCAAGTGCCTTTTAAGCCTGTGTGTCTGATGTAAAAGATGCAAGAAATGCAGCTAATGCAGATCAATAGCTTTGAAATATCTTGTCTTGACAAACTAGGATACTTATTCATTCATTCCCCTGAGAAGTGGACGCAAATATTATACACGAAATACAGTATCTTTCTTTCTCCAAGGTTCAATGGTCCTTATAAATATATATTTTTGGAAAAGACCAACAAAATTACTCATACTCTACAAAACCCAGCATCTGAAATTTGGGAATAAAAAATTATTCATTCGCTATAAAACTCCAACATCTTAAAATTGGAATAACTAAACCCATCCACATTATCACATACGAATTATCACTTACTAAGCAAAAACAACAAGATGAATTCATAAAAATTGATATAAATTTCTTCAACTTATCCAATAAAAATGATTGTTTTCCAAAAGGATCAGCAATCAAGCAAAGGAGAAACCAAAAATAGTTTTACTATCAACAAAATCAAAATTTTTTATTAATCATTGCTGCAGGAGGAGAAATTAATATCAACTTCTCAAAATGAGTTGGCTGAGAGGCTCGGCTTTCAAATTATAAAAATTAATTGAGGCAAAAAAAAGTACAGCATCTACAGCAAGGGCTGAAAATAAATCTGACCTCCAAAACCCCATCCCACGCCGAAACCACATCCGACGCCGAAACCTGAAATCAAAATTCGCATAAAAAAAAGGGCACAACCTGCTATATTTTAAACGTAGTCTACAAAGTGCACGCCATACCAAATCCGACACCAGCTCCACTGAAATTAGTAAGCACCATTTTCTCTCACGGCTCAAATCGGCAACTCGAAATTGGAGTTTAACGGACAGAAAGTGGAGTTTGCTGAAATATAACGAACCTAAGGAATCCAACTAACCAACAATGGTGATCGAATACTACTAGCAAAACTAATTGGCCCAATTTTGTCGGCTCCAGGCCCATTAAATGAGCTAAAATTGGGCCTCGTTGCCATAAAGAGTTAGGCCTAAATTTGTAAACGGTCCCTAAAGTTTAGGCCTAAATTTTAAAATAGTCATTGAAGTTTAAGTTTATTTTGTTTAATAGCGTCAAGGTCTTTTTATTTTTTTTGGGCGTCCCACGTTTCTGCCGTTAGTTTGAACTCCATCCTCTATTTTATCATAGATGAAGAGTGCAACTATAATCATTTTATAAAGTAAAGAGCCTTAAAATATACTACATTAGTATACTGAGGGGTCTAAAGTCAAAAATCTCAATAGTACAAGAAACAAAAAATGTTATTATCCCAAATACTTTACAGCTATATTCGATTGTTGGATTCCATCGTCCTTGGCCAAGCAGAGTGTGCGGAAGGAGCATACATGAAATAAGTGAGGAGTGCATAGCTTACTGTTGGTTGGGGAGGTCCGAATCGCACAGAAATGGCTAAATATGTTTAAAATTAAAAACTAAACCTCATAGATTTTTTTTTTTGAAATACCAGATTTACCCTTCCCATTTTGTTTTCTCATTGCATATAATCTTTATTCTCTTTAATTGTCCAGTAGAAAAAGCTCGAGGTGCCAATGTTTCTTCCTCGTTGGCTATATGATGTTATTGCTTACCCCTCTCACGGTTTCCATTTTCTCTTGAAATTTGTTCCTCTTAACCCTCCTCTAGGGATGTGCAGTGGGTGGATACTTGCAAAATTCCCTACGACAGGTCACGCCCCGTGTTTTCATTTTCACTATCAGCCTGCCTCGCCGAAAAAAAAATATATATAGATTACACTATCCTTTCTGGTATACTTGCCCATAATATTTTTTCAATTATTTTTGTAATTTATTTAACTAATGAAAATTAATTAAAATCCCCAATTTAATATATTAATGTTTATAAACAAGATACATAACATAATATTAATATCTTAATGATAACATAAATTGTTCAATAAAAAGAAAATTACATAAAGTCCATAAAATATTGAAATTCTGATTTTTCACTTCACTACAATGGTATAGTTTGGGTGAAAAAAATAAATAAATAAAAATTTCCGCCCCACTGCACGTGTTTTATAGTAATAATACAGAATCAATTCTTCAATCTTAAATTCCGCACTGATTGGAATCATTTTGGTTTGTTTTCTTTTGGTTGATAGCAATTAGAAGTATTAACAAAAACATTTGGAAAATTTTTCCTGCCTCTTTCGCTACTCAGTTTTCACTTTCTGATCTCATAGTTGAAGAAACAAGCTAAATAAACTCATTGCAGGTAAAAAAGGGAAAAATAGAACCCCAACTACATTAAACTTTTTCAATTATATGAAACTGATACTACAATCTATTCAACACAACAAACACAAAATGTAGTAATGGAATTTTATTTTGGAACAAGAAATATGGAATGCATTGCGTTGCCATCATTAGAATCAACACCAAGGATCCCAAATCACAATCAAGGCACAATTTTGTATCCCTTCATTTTATCTATCCAAGAAATGAAAGAATTCTTGGAATTTCTGAACCCCAAAAATCCATGTTCTCTGCTCTTGTTCATGCTCTGTAACATATCATCAACAGTCAATATCATATCCACAAACCACCAATTACCCACCTCCTCCAATTTGGTATCCTGCAACTTATTCTCTCTAATTATCTCTTCCCAAACGCCTTCTTTACCCTTCATCATCCCCGTCAAACTCACTCTTTCCCCTGTTTCATTGAATCCATAATCCTCTATCCCGAATTGCTCTGCCAAAACCGGCCAAAGTTGCTTCCACCTGAACACATCTCCATTGTTACAGTTAAAAGCTTCATTCTTTGCGTATGGATCCACAGCCGCCCAAATTTGATGCTCTGCGATCAGATCCGCATCCGATGCGATTGAATAGCAATTCCAAGCTGCTTTAGATCCTGGAAATAACAAAGGTAAACCTTCGTGTTTGCATATAGCCGCGTACACACTAAGCGTACCAATAACATTCATCAGACTGTAAGGAGAGAATCCAAAAATATTATGCGGTCTGTGTACAGACCAAGTCAATCCCTCCTTTTTCGCTGCTTCCTCAAACAATATATCCTCTAAAGTATAGTAAAAGTTTGGTGTGTTTAACCTAGGAAGATCCTCATAGAAGGGCGGTTCGTGCGGCTGGATCTTGCCGAACGATTCAAATGAACCCAAGTAATGTTTGGTTCCGGTTTGGAGACAAATGTGGCGCAGATTGGGCGCGTTGGGGATGACGGCATCAAGGACGTTTCGGAACATTCGACCGTTGATCTCGCAATTCTCGGCCTCCGACAATCGGCTGACCCAGCTTACATAGAAGATGTGCGTGACGTCAGTAAGTTGGGACAGCTTGGATTGAGTTTCGGCCTGGTCGGATATATCACACTGGATATACTCTACAGGGTGATCGGCGTTCCAATTGGGCCGAGGACGGCGGGCAACACCGTAAACTTTCCACGGACCGCCTGGAGTGTCGGAGAGCGGGAGAATTTCGGCTAAACTGTTACCGACGATTCCAGTCACGCCCAATACAAGGCCCACGCTTTGGTAACTTCTGGGTGCATCGTCTTCTTCAAATTTCTTCTGCAATCACAGAGAAACAACAAAATTCAGGAAAATAAAAAAAAGAGAAGAATCTAGATACCAAAGCAAGAGAGAGACGAATTTTTACCTTGGCAGCGCCTATGGCACCGGCCCACCACCAGCTCATCGGAGTTTGATTGTGGAAATGCAGAGGAAATGGAAGGATCAGTAGTTAGAGGCCAAAAGCGTTAGCCATACCGTGATAGTTTGGGCGTTTAGGTTGGATTTAGCAAAGCGAGTTTGATTTACCGCAACTAACAAGATAGTTAAGCGTGAGCTTCATATTTATTTATATGGATAAACTATAAAATGATTAATAGAGCCGAGGATGACGTGGATGTGGATTTGCGGAATTTTATTTTCATTTATTGTTTGCTGGACATTTGGGTGGAGGATAGAGCTGGTCGGTTGAAAGTAGTGCCCTCGCACCTCGGCCACCGTCACATTAATATTATCCTTTTTTAAGGATTTCTTCTGTTTGGCTTTTTTTTCATTCCCCCGAAATATCATTATGCATTATCAATATTTTAGTTTGATTATTTAAACGATTTAGTCATTTATTGTTTTAAGGATTAAAAGAGCCGAGGATGTGGATTTGCGGAATTTTATTTTCATTTATTGTTTGCTGGTCATTTAGGTGGAGGATAGAGCTGGTCGGTTGAAAGTAGTGCCCTCGCACCTCGGCCACCGTCACATTAATATTATCCTTTTTTAAGGATTTCTTCTGTTTGGCTTTTTTTCATTCCCCCGAAATATCATTATGCATTATCAATATTTTAGTTTGATTATTTAAACGATTTAGTCATTTGGGTTAGGGCATTGTGTTGCAATCTTTTGTCGAGTTCGAATCTCTGTTAGACGTGTGTTTATAGGAGTCATCTCTGCACATTAACTTATAAGTTAAATTTCACTGTTAAATTAAAAAAATAATTTTATCATTTTAAATTTAAAATATTTTTTATTGATTTTGAAGAGTCACTTTGTCAAATAAATAATAGTACTATCTTTATATAAAATCAGTTAAGTAAATGGTAATAGTGTCATTTCAAAAGGCATTATTCTAAAAAATTTACAGCAAAGCGTGGAGAGTTTCTTATATATTGCACCGGACTTTTAAAGACAAATAAAAAAATTGAAAGAAGTTGATTGATATTATTAATCATGCATTTTGATTTTTCTAATTATAATTAACAAAATTGAAATATATATATATTTTCCTGAAATCAAATATTAGAATTATTGATGCAGTCTAAGTATTTAAAAAAAAAAACAAAGATTTTATTTTTTCTTGGAGAATTAATGTTTGAATCATCTTAAAACACTTTAACTCTTGTGTTTAGAGAGGAAATAAGTAGATTTGAGAATTCAATATATGGTTGAAGATGTCATTCTAGATAAATCCTTAATATAGCGGCCAATAACATTTTTTTCCCCCTAAAGTATGTTAGTTTGTGACTTTTAGTCCTTCAAACAACTAGTTGTATCTTTTGACCCCTAAAGTATTTAAAATATAAAGCTTCGCACACCCTCCGTTACAGCCCAAACGAAGCGTGCTGCGTACACAAACGGAAGGCGAGTGTTGGGGGACTGTCGTTATCATGTCAATCCAAAGCAAAGCAAGCCGACAACTCTATCAAAAATAATATGAGCATTCCAACTATACTCTATTTATCATCACTAATCAGAATTGTTGACAAACAAAGCAATCTCACAAAGAGCAAAAATCTGCAATTCCAAAGCTGAGGAACCGCAAATATTAATCTGAATTTAGTGTCTTTGTTTGTTATGAGCAGAAAACTAACCTGGCCAATAGAACTAGAAGAAAACTCAAGACGTCAGATGAAAAACCTTGAGTACATCAACTCGCAGAACTGCCCAAAATTGTGACTTTTGGCTGTTAGAACAGAGAGGCCATACTGTCCTCATTTCCTTCGCAAATGAATGGAGTGGAACTGCAAAGATGCTTCCGCTTCAAATTCTGCAAAAACTCAGAAACGAAACTATGAGAAAATCAGGAACCAGTATCTCACAATCAATCAAAAGACGCAGTATATCATGCTATTGTGCTTCAAGCTCCTCATTCCAAAGACAAAGGAACTGAGTAGAGAGAACCAGCAAGTGTGAGCTCCCGAGCTATTGGAGTTGCTGCTGGAAGATTCAAACGGTGTTGATGGTTTCT
>CATIWJ010099477.1:0-17500 GCA_949640765.1 Croton laevigatus
AAAACTCACACTTTATTTCATATCAGCTTTGGGTTTAAATAGCTGAGAAAACTTAACAAATTCAGAGAGAAATAAGTGATTCTGATTGTGATCCCTATAAATCACTAAACAGATAACAAACTCCTTTATAATAGGAGTACATGCAACGATGATTTTTTTATTAAAACTAAAGAGAAAATAAATAATAAGAAAACTTAAAGCAATTATTTTAACAGTATCATGTTCACAAAATGAGGATGCATCAGGTTGAGTTGCAGGAGATATTGGAGGGAAGAACAACAACTGTGACAATGTTCCGTCAAAAAAGAAAACTAATGGAAGCATTTTGTTGAACCCCATGAGCTCTGGCACCATAGAAGCTGCAATCTGGGACTTAGAGGAACTAGTCAACCGGGTCAAGTGGTACAAGGATATCCTAGAGTATGGGTTGCCTTCGCCAAATTCTGTGTGCCCTTCTTGGAAGTTTATGGAACACAGTGCTTCATCCTTGCCAAAATGAGTGCTTTCCTCCAAGGTTAGTTCATGTGATTGTTGATGGCTTATGTGGTGATGTTATCTTGTATAGATTGATGAAGTATCTTTTTTGTTTGTGAATAGTATTGGAGATCTTGAGAGTTGCATTCTATCCAAAAATTGGAACCTTGTAAGTGCAGATTCTATTGCTTGAGGAACCTTGAAATTTGTGGAATAGATTTGATTCCTTGTTATAGTTGTTGACAGAAATTATCACTTAAATAACCTATTGCCCTAGGGCCTATCCTTAAGTTGGGGTTTTGAAGTAGCACAATTGAGCCTAGCAGAATTATAGAATGTTTAAGCTCACAAATTTTCTTTGTTCATCATAAGAACAGACTAATTTTTCTACCTCTCATTCACTGCAATATAAATAACTTCATTTCTTGTATTCTATAGTTATATTATATCTAATAGTTTGACGTCCAGGGTTTTGTAGGATCAATCTTGGAGCTTGGTTCCTGTTGTCTGCTACCATATATTTTCTTTATAATTGCTTGTTAGATTAGAGCTATCAGATGATGGGTCTGAGATCGATTTGTAAGCCTCTACCTTTGTTTCCTCCTTCAGTTTGCTTTTATCTGCTGGATTGTGTATCAGACTGATGATTGTTGAGCCATAACTTTATTTGGTTCTTTTGCCTATAGTGTATATTGGGGAATACGGAAGAAAAAGATCAAGATCAATGCTGACTAGAATTTCATCGATACAACACATTTAACTCAAATGTAACCGAAGATGTTTTGATAAGCAAATGTACATTCACTGATTATATTGACTCTTCTGCACTTTTTTTTTTTAGGTATAGCCACTAATCACAAAGGACAAAAACTGTTTTAGTTAGAGCATAAAGGATTGTATACCATCTAATTGTAAAGAATTGTTTTGTTTTTGGCATTGATACTCATGGTCCAACGTTCTTTTTCATGATTACAATCTAAAATTGTGGATGAAAATTGAGATCAAATATATTATTTTCAAGCAAACTGGGTTTTTGTTATTAACCATGAAATTCCTGTATATGTGATTCATTATGAGCTGAGAACAATGTTTTCATAATAGCGGCGGAGGCAACGTATGCATGAAGTGGGTAGATGCCTACCCAAAATTTTAGAGAAGAAAATAAGCAAGGTCATTGGTGTTGGTTCATATGGTTTGATGATTCCTATTAGTGGTTTAAAAGTGGAAAAGATGACTTGGTTAAATAATTTGGATTCATTAACTAGACTTCAAATTATACATATGTATTAGTGGATTACATGAAAGATATATATATATATATAATAGAATTAAAATACTTTTTTATTTAAATTTATTTAATATAGAGGTATTTCATTTCTACTTGATGATACGATGCCTATAGGGTCAACCTTAAAGTAACTAGGGTCCCTAGAAAGATCTCCATAAGTCATCCACATGGCAGAGCATAAGGCATCGTCTTAGCTTGAAAGGGATCACCCTCTCAAGAACCCCTCATGCCCCTGGAGATCGCCCACATCTAAGAGTCAAAAGGATTGTCTTTTATGTAAGGCTATCAGATCGCCCTCTGTATGATGCCGGGGATCGTTCTCTGGTCAACATGAGCCATACTCCCAATAATCATTACATGCAGCATGGATACTCGACTAAGTAACTCATACCCTGTTCTGACAGCCCATACCCTCAATGTGGGTCCCGGATTATGCGCTGCTATTACCATTCCTGCAAAGTGACGTGCAAGCAACCGTTAGGAAATCCTCACTATAAATACCACGACGGTTCACCATCTACGGGTAATCTTTCTACTCTCTTCTCCCTTTCTGAAATATTGGACAATCCCCATACTGACTTAAGCATCAGAGTGATTGCTAAGGCATCACCCTAGCTTCTCTCTTTTCCCTTGTTTTCCGGATTATTTCCCCAGGGGTCGTCCCACCATTCTAACCCGAGGTGAACCACAACTTGGATAAGTCTCTTATTTTTAACCCCTAAGACGTCATTTGGTGCGGTGAGCATGGAACACACCTTTGGCGATTCATCTGTCTCATATGATCATCTTTTATATGAGAAATATTGACTTGAGTCTTGGGTTCAATTTGTTTCTTGAAGAGCCCGACATGGAGGTGAATCAAGAGCCTACCAATATTAATCTAGAAATTCCTCAGCAAAATACTGCCCAGGGATTTGGAGGAGAAGCCCAGAGGGAGGTTCCTGAGTTAAATGTTGGACAGCAACCACCCGATTTCAACAACCTGGCGGCCATGCAAGCACTTTACAGGGCTTATTTGAATATGAACAGCCAGATGGCCGAGTTAAGATAGCAAGTTCATCAAGTGTCTCAAGCACAAGCACCTTTAGCTGCCCATACCACCCCTGTCATTCCCATGAATGTCAAAGTTTCGAATGAACAAAGCGCTTTTCGATGAGGTAAAGCAGCTGTCGAGGTTATTGATGGTACATCTATAAAGAGGGCTACTTCACGGCGCAAAGGGAAAGAAGTCATTCAGATGGAAGACGAGGGTGAAAACTCTGAGACTGAAGAAAGTCATCCAGGTAATGACTAGGTGAAAAGAAGGGTGAAACAGGTGCTAACAACAATGGGGATCAAGGGAAAAGGATTGGATTTCAATCTCAACACTGAGTCTCCTTTGACGCACAACATTCTCAACAAGGACTATCCTAACAAGTTCAAGATCCCCAGCCATCTTGACAATTATGATGGTTTTACCTACCTAAGGAGCCATGTGAATAAGTTTAAAATAGCAATTAACGCCCAAACTTACAAGGATCATGTCCTGTGTAAGCTCTTTCCAACAACCCTCAAAGGCATCGCTCAAGATTGGTATCAGTCACTAAGACCGAATTCTGTAGGGTCTTTTAGCGAGCTGTCGGAGCTCTTCCAATCCAGATTCATTGCTTTCTTAGCTCAGTTGGTTAGAGCGTGTGGCTGTTAACTGTAAAGTCCAAGGTTCAAGCGATCCTTCCAGCGAATTGTAATTTTTAAGTTCTTACCTTGCTACTTTCCATAAAAAAATATTTTAAACCATAATATATTTACTACTTTCCTTTTCACCACATATATGTTCGATCAACAAATTTTGATTCTTTTTTTATTTAATGGAAATGGACCATTTAATAAAGTCTCAAACTTTTGATTTATATATAACAAAAAAAATTTAATGTACTATAAAACATTCATAAAATAAAAACATATGTTTTGTATAATTTCTCTATCTAGGATTATGAATAAGTCGTCAAGAGACTTGTACATAGTTTATGGCCTCGGCACTGGAATCAAGAAATGGATCAAATTGGAACCGGTGAGAAACTGGTTTTTTTAATAACCAAAACAGAACCAAAATTTTTAAATTATGAAGGTTAATTTTTCATAAAAATTATTTAATCTCTAAAATTAGAGTAAAACGTCAATAAAAATAATATTGAGAACTTTAATTAATCAAAATGCTAAAAACAATCTAAAATATAATGGTTGAACAAAACTTTAACTCCAAGTTTAAACATACTTATTATTAGTAAAATTGAAATCTTATATATATATATATATATATATATATATATATATATATATATATATATATAGCCACTTCTATTTGTCACTTGCAAGTTCTCAAAGTTCACCATCGGAAAATGAATAATCTCGGTTCTTCAAGAATATTAATATCAGCATCAATTTTTAGTCAACACTTACAATCTAACTACTGCATATATTTATATGCATTATATATAATAGATTTTTAGTCTCTTTGTAATTAATCTAATCACCTCATTAATTAAAAAGAAAAAATGATTAATTATTATAAATCCATAATTAATAATCTTCCAAATTGAAGCGAAATTTCAAAATTAATTTTCAGTGGCTCAACCGTTAATGCATAACTTTCTATTTACTTATGTATGTAATAAAATAAAAGGTGTTAAGGAAGATGTATGTTGACACCCAATTTAAAATTTTTATCTTCAATGCAACATTGTCTATTTTGTTATTTGTTGAAATTATAATATAATAACTAGCCAATCACAATGCATCATTAAATATAGACATTGTCAAGAAGTCTTTATAAAAATAGAAGGTGACTTTGACAATATCAAGTCCACATAAGCTTCACATTCAAAATAGACTTGGAGATGCTCTAAGTTTTAAGCAATATATAAAAAATATATAAAGTTTTAAGCAATATATAAACAATATATAAAGTTTTAAACACATTGAAAAAAAATCTTCTCTCTTTCCTATATGGCAAGTGGATTAGTGCAATCCATATTAGCATTGGAGATGCTCTAAGTTTTAAGCAATATATAAACACATGCGTACAGATATGATATATTGATGTGGCAGTAGAAATGGAGTTAGAGTTTTTGGAGAAACGAGACCGCAGGGCCCATTTCAGCAAATAGGCCCATTCGGCGATTTTTGCGGCCAAAGCTGCCGTAAACTTTCCAGTAACGGATTTTGACAATTTTATGGGCTTTTTTATTAGAATCGGGCCCATCCGTTGCTTTTTGGCCAAATTCCATCGTTTAGGCCTCTCAAATTGCGTTTTTCGATTTTTTACCGTTATGGAAATTTTGGATTTTTGTGTTTTCCTTATTATTTTCGATTGGGGTTTTTTGCTTTCCTATTTATATGTAATATGTGAACATTGGACGACAGTTTTGATGATTAATGAACCCTAATTCTATTTTCCCCAAATTTGTCTATTTGGATGCCTTTTCTCTAGTAATTATGCGTAATTCAATAGGGATTAGAAGATTGCTTACGGTAATCATGCGCAATTCAACGCCTAGTAATATATCTATCAAGTTCTTGTAGCTTTCGCTACGTCAGTTGGTATCAGAGCTCCGTTCGTTCTGTGGGGTTGAGAAAGAATGGTGAGAGGGAGGCAACAACAGCAGCGATTGGAAGATGTGTATAACCGCGAGGCTGAACAAAGGCGCCTAGATCAAAGGATGGATGAGAAATTTGAACAGATGATGGAACAGATGATGGAGAGGATGACTGAACTATTGGGCAATCAGAACAGGAACTACCCTCATCCACAAAATCATAATAATGTTGTGAAAAATTCTGTTGAGGGCAGCAGTGATGAGGAAGTGGAGATTCCTCGTTGGAGATGGAGAGAGGAGCGACGGAGGGAGGAGCGAGATGATGATCATAGACGGTGGGAGGCTGGATATGGACTAAAATTTAGGAGTTCCATGGCAGCCTGCAACCGGAAGAGTTCCTGGATTGGTTAGCTACGGTTGAAGAAATCCTAGATTTTAAAGTCGTACCTGAGGATAAGCTGGTGCTTTTGATTGCCACAAGGTTGTGGGGCAGGGCAACAGCATGGTGGCAGTAAACAAAATTAACCCAAAATAGATTGAAAAAGTCAAAAATTGTGACCTGGGAGAAGATGAAGAAACACCTGCGATCGGAGTTTCTGCCTAACAATTTTTAGAAGTTGATGTACCAACGCTTACAGAGTTTGAAGCAGAATAATAAATCAGTGGATGAATATACCACTGAGTTTTACAAATTAATTGCGAGGAATGAGCTGCAGGAAACGGAGGATCAACTGGTAGCTCGTTATATTAGTGGCCTTCGGTCACAAATCCAGGATACTGTGAACATGCTGGATCCAGTTTTTGTAACTGCAGCGCACCAACAAGCTTTGATGGTTGAGAGACAGTCCAAACGTACTAGCAGTGTTGGGCAAAGTTTGGTTACAAGTAGTAGCAGTGGCATGAATAAGTGGACAAGTGGTAACACTAGTGGTGGTGTTGTTAACAAAGGGACTGGACAATCTGTTAAAACCCCAGGGAGCAGTAATATGAAATGCTTTGGGTGTGGAGAATTAGGCCATAGACAGGCTGATTGTAAGAAAACTACAGCCAATAAAGCATTGTTTGTCGAAACTGATGAGTATAATGATCAGACTGCGAAAATTGAGGGAGATGCTGTGTATGATAAGGAGGCTATCGACGAGAATGTTGGGGTTGCATTGGTGGTACGACGTTCTTGCTTAACTCCGAAGGTGGCTGAAGAGACTGATTGGTTGCGGAGTAATATATTCCAGTCCACTTGCACCATTAAAAATAAGGTATGTCATTTTGTCATTAATGGTGGTAGTTGTGAGAACATAGTGTCTGATGAAGCTGTTAAAAAATTACAAATTTAGACAGAAAAACACCCAAAACCTTAAAAAATTACTTAGCTTAAGAAGGGTGAGGAGACATGTGTGTCCAAATGGGCCCTGGTTTCTTTTTCAATTGGTTGCAAATATAAGGATGATGTGTGGTGTGATGTTGTTGATATGGATGTGTGTCATTTATTATTAGGAAGACCTTGGCAGTATAACCGGAATGTTGATCATAATAGAAGAACTAACACTCATAGTTTTGTTTATGATGGTGTTAAAATCGTACTGCACCTTAGCAAACAGGTTGTGGAGAAAGTAAAACTTGCAGGTGAAACTAAAACGTTACAGTCCTTGGCGCAAATTGGTGAGGAATTGCAGCAATCAGCAGTGGGTATTTGTTGTTGGGAAAAGAAGTGACAGACTCCATTACTGTACCAGATTTGGTGGCTCCATTAGAGGCAGAATTCAGTGAACTATTTCCTGATGAACTTCCAGATGGTTTACCTCCATTGAGAGACATATAACATCACATTGATTTAGTGTCTGGAGCGGCATTGCCGAACAGACCACATTACAGAATGAGTCCTAGCGAGTATGAAGAGCTGTGGAGATAGGTGGAGGAGTTACTTGTACAAGGGCAGATTAGGGAGAGCATGAGTCCTTGTGCAGTGCCCGCCCTGTTAGTACCGAAGAAAGATGGCACATGGCAGATGTGCGTTGACAACCGATCCATAAACAAAATTACTGTGAGGTACATATTTCCCATCCCTCGTCTTGATGATTTGCTGGATCAAATTAGTAGAGCCACGATTTTTACTAAACTTGATTTAAAAAGTGGTTATTACCAGATTCAGGTTAGACCTAGTGATGAGTGGAAAACAGCGTTTAAAACTAGGGAGGGGTTGTATGAATGGCTTGTGATTCCATTTGGGTTGTCTAACGCTCCAAGTACATTTGTGCAGTTGATGAACCAGTTGTTGAGGCCTTTTATTGGCCAATTTGTTATGGTTTATTTTGATGATATATTGATTTATAGTGCTAATGTAACGCTCGTAATCCTATATTAACGGAACCGTAGGGTTAGTTGTAAAAATTATTTTTAATAACAATAATAATGATAATATTAATAAAAATTATGATAATAATACTAATGAAATGTAATATATATATATATATATATAAGTGTAATAATAATAATGATAATAATAATAATATTAATAATAATAATAGTAATAATATATATATATGATTAAATTATAACAAAATTAAGATAAGATTAAAAAAAAGAAGAACGTGAGTTAACGAGGCTGAAAAATTGGATGAAAAAGAAAGGATTTATTGGGGTTGATAAGAGAATCGGACAAAGAGAAGAAAGAAGAAGGAAAAAAAACAAAAAAATTCAGAAAAAAAAAGAAAGAAGAAACGAAAACAGAGTATGAAAATTTGAAAATTGGGATCCAATTTCTTGCATTAAATCAGAAAACTAAGATTGCAGAAGTGAAGTTCAGGATGAGTAGAGTCATTTTCAGGTGAGAAACACCTCGACCCGCCGCCAGACGCCGTCGACCGACGACGGTCAAACCATGAGCTCAAACGGTCAACAGGAACTTCAAATGGAGATTATGCCACCTCCGGTTACAGGGAACTCGAATGTGTGTTCGAGTCGTTTACAAATGCTGTTATATTTTTAATAAATACTGACGCGGTGGTCACAAGCGCGATGCCACTGGCGGGCAAAAGTGAGATTTTGTTTTATTGAGTAAATAAATACATTTGAATTGGTGTTTGAACAATGTGATAGCGTGGAAAATGCTTGACATGGAAAAAGTGTGACAATGATTAAAAATGTGGATTCTGAAAAGATGTTTGAGATGAACATGACCATGAAAATATATTTTATACTCTACTCGGTTATGGACCTAGCGATAAGTATATGTCGAAATATGGGCAAAATTCCTATACAGGTGATAAAATGAAATGTGACAATGAAATGAATGAAATATTGGCGTGCCAAAAGAGTACGACCGATAGGGCGTGCCAAAGGAGTACGACCCCAATGCTTGAAAATCGGCGTGCCAAAGGAGTACGGCCGATATAAACAGCCCTTGGATTTATCCTTGAAAATCCAGTAAAACCAGTAGAGTAAATGTATTGTCTAATGGAATTAAATTGGGAATTAATTTGCGAAAGATGTTTTATAAATTGTTTGATCTCTTTAATTCGAATATTATTTGAGTATTTATACGAAATGAATTTGTCAATTGGTTTTGAAAAGTATTATATTATATATTGTACCCACAGAGCATGGAGTTGCTGAGCGAGTTATATCTGTAACTCGCAGGTCCGCAATTAGAAGGAGCGGAGGAACAGCAGTACCTAGGAGTGTTCCCAGAGGATATACTGTTTTGTAATAGCTTTTGCTTACTGATTTTGGCATGTATATAAGTGACATCGGGAATGTAAATATATGTTGTTTATTTTAGTGTAGTTTAAAGATGAAGCTTAGTATTTAATTATTAAAAGATAGAAAAAAAATTGAATTAACAGTAGACACCGGCGCTGTGACACCTAAGTTTGTCTTATTCGTAAAGCGAATTTGGGGTGTTACAATTTTTAGTATTAGAGCATAGGTAGACGGTTCTGGGTTAGTAAATTTGAAGTTGTTGTATTATAGGAAACACTAAATAAGATATTGTAAGGAAATATACATCCATTAAAAGTTATTATTCTGGGAACTGAGTAAATGCTTTTTTTTGTAAGATACCGCGAGAAAGCTAACGAGAAATGGACGAGGAGAATGAATCTCGTGCATCGAGATCTGGAGAACCCAGACAAGTATAAGAACCTGTTACAGGAGCATCGCCAGTGGCAGCTCCAGGTCAAGCTGAATTGTTACAACAGATGCAACCGTTAGTAGCAGTTATGCAATGGCTTACGGAAGCCGGAACGTCAGCACCTACACTAGCACCAGCACCAGTCCCAGTGCCAGTACCAGCACCGGTACCCCCACTAGTCTAAGTATTGGAAAGAGAGAGAAAGCCACCGATTGAAAAGCTACAGAAGTACCGAGCAAAGGAATTTAAAGCCAGCCAAACTAATAACTCTGAGGAAGCTGAGTACTGGCTAAGCAGTACACTCAAGGTACTTGATCAGCTCAAATGTACCAATCCTGAAGGCAAGTTAGCATGTGCTACGTCTTTACTACTTGATGAAGCATCTGTTTGGTGGGATACCGCCAAAGAAAGAGTAGCACCAGACCTGAGAACGTGGGACTTCTTTGTAGCAGAGTTCAGGAAAAAGTATATTGCGACAGCTTATCTGACTGCGAAGTGAAATGAATTTGTGTACCTGAGGCAGGGCAGGATGACAGTAGCAGAATATGAAAGAGAGTTCACTCGCTTCAGCAAGTATAGGAAAAAGCTGATAGAGACTGAAGAGGAACGATGCCAGAAGTTCGTCGACGGGCTGAATGACGATGTGCAGGAGCAGATAGTGGCTCTAGGCTATACGGATTTGTCTCGAGTATTGGATGCAGAGAGAGTCCAGACAAACAAGAGGAATCATCGCCAACGGAACCAACAGGAAAGGGATCACTACCAAGGTTCCAGTGGTGGACAAAGTTCCATGAAGAGATATAGAGGAAGTAGTTATGAACAGTCGAGGGAGCCAGACACGCAAATAGTGGCCGCCAGTGGTAGAGAAAACGGAGCTGCAAGTGAAAGTATTAGTTTTGCATCGATGCCACCATGTGTTCATTGTGGCAAGAGGCATGGCAGTGATTGCTGGTATGCGCCGAGCGCACCGAGTGTATGTTGGGAGTGTGGAGAACCGGGACATATCCGGCGAAGTTGTCCAAAACTGCAGGAAGGCAGTATTGCACCAACGGAAAGGTCCTAACCAGCTACAAGCAGAGGAAGAGGACGTGGTCGTGTTGGAAGTCAAAATAATCGAAATACTCAATCAGAGACAGTGAATCAATCAAGTCC
This sequence comes from Croton laevigatus, assembly GCA_949640765.1. Classification (NCBI taxonomy): domain Eukaryota; kingdom Viridiplantae; phylum Streptophyta; class Magnoliopsida; order Malpighiales; family Euphorbiaceae; genus Croton; species Croton laevigatus. The sequence goes on from CATIWJ010099477.1 coordinate 10,619, forward strand.
AGGTACACCAGCAAGAGTCTACACAATTAAGGCTCAAGAAGTGGAAGCGAAAGCGGAAGAGGAAGTATAAATGATATAACTAGTACGCTAAACTTGTTTAATATGTTTGTATATATTTGGGTTGGTGTTAGGATTCGCACACTTGTGCGTAAACATGGCGTATAATAAGTTAAGTTGCTGTAAAAAAAATGATAAGAAAGGGGTAGCGTTCGTAAGCATGAGATTTGGTTATTTAGATAATATTATTATAATGATAGTTGTTTGAATCACTACTTAGGAAAGAAGTGAGAATTTATAAATAATTTACAAATATATGTATATCTGAAGTTAATATCGATATGTTGGACCAAACTTGACGAGTATAAGATGATTTGACCAGATGTAGTTTGAAAGACGATTAAGCAAGTAGAGATTATCAAAGATAAACTCAAAGAGATGTCTTCTATATCCGTTTTTGGTTTTGAATTAACGCGCTTCGAGGACGAAGCTGATTTAAAAAGACAGGGAGAATTGTAACGCTCGTAATTCTATATTAGCGGAACTGTAGGGTTAGTTGTAAAAATTATTTTTAATAACAATAATAATGATAATATTAATAAAAATTGTGATAATAATAATAATGAAATGTAATATATATATATATATATATATATATATATATATATATATATATAAGTGTAATAATAATGATAATAATAATAATATTAATAATAATAATAGTAATAATATATATATATATGATTAAATTATAATAAAATTAAGATAAGATTAAAAAAAAAAAGAAGAAGGTGAGTTAATGAGGCTGAAAAATTGGATGAAAAAGAAAGAATTTATTGGGATTGATAGGAGAATCGGACAAAGAGAAGAAAGAAGAAGGAAAAAAAAACAACAAAAAAATTCAGAAAAAAAAGAAAGAAGAAACGAAAACAGAGTATGAAAATTTGAAAATTGGGATACAATTTCTTGCATTAAATCAGAAAATTAAGATTGCAGAAGTGAAGTTCAAGATGAGTAGAGTTGTTTCAGGGAATACGCATAAGGATTATTTTGCGGACGCTTTTACAGGTTTGGTACTATTTTTATAGTATTCGAACTGAAATTTATTTTAAGTATTTATTTTTAAGCATTAAATATTTTAACTGTTTTGTATAAATATTTACAGGGAACTCGAATGTGTGTTCGAGTCGTTTACAAATACTGTTATATTTTTAATAAATACTGACGCGGTGGTCACAGGTGCGATGCCACTGGCGGGCAAAAGTGAGATTTTGTTTTATTGAATAAATAAATGCATTTGAATTGGTGTTTGAACAATGTGATAGCATGGAAAATGCTTGACATGGAAAAAGTGTGACAATGATTAAAAATGTGAATTCTGAAAAGATGTTTGAGATGAACATGACCATGAAAATATATTTTATACTCTACTCGGTTATGGACCTAGCGATAAGTATATGTCGACATATGGGCAAAATTCCTGTACAGGTGATAAAATGAAATGTGACAATGAAATGAATGAAATATCGGCGTGCCAAAGTAGTACGACCCCAATGCTTGAAAATAGGAGTGCCAAAGGAGTACGGCCGACATAAACAGCCATTGGAGTGTTCCCAGAGGATATACTATTTGGTAATAGCTTTTGCTTACTGATTTTGGCATATATATAAGTGACATCGGGAATGTACATATATGGATTTTATTTTAGTGTAGTTTAAAGATAAAGCTTAGTATTTAATTATTAAAAGATAGAAAAAAAATTGAATTAACAGTAGACAACGACGCTGTGACACCTAAGTTTGTTTTATTCGTAAGGCGAATTTGGGGTGTTACAGCTAACACTGAAGAGCATTTACAGCATGTGAGGGAGATTTTTAATGTACTTCACAGGGAAAAATTTGTTGCTGCTTTGAAGAAATATGTTTTTCTAGCTCCCAAAGTGTTGTTCTTGGTATATGTGGTTTCAGGGGATGGTCTAGAGGTTGACGAGGCCAAGGTGAAAGCAATAAAAGAGTGGCCGACACCTACTACATTAACAGAAGTTCGAAGTTTTCACGGCCTAGCATCCTTCTATAGGCGTTTTATAGCCAATTTCAGCACTATCACGGCTCCCATTACAGATTGTATGAAGGGTGGTAAGTTCGAGTGGACAAAAGAGGCAGAGACAGCTTTTGAAGTGGTGAAGAAACGGCTCACCACTGCACCGATCCTAGTGCTATCGGATTTTTTCCAACCATTCGAATTACACACTGATGCTTCTAAAGTGGGAATTGGAGCTGGGTTGAGTCAAAATGGCAAACTTGTTGCTTATTTCAGTGAGAAATTGACTAGCTCGAAAGTTAATTACAGCACCTATGACATCGAGTTTTATGCAGTAGTGCAGGCGATACGACATTGGTGGCATTACTTATTTCACAGGGAATTTGTGTTGTATACATATCATGACTCCTTGAGACATTTATATCAGCAGGGTAAAGTGTCTCCTCACCATGCCAGCTGGGTGGCTTATTTAGAGAGATTTACTTTTGTGGTGAAACATAAGTCTGGAACTGCCAATAGAGTGGCTGATGCGTTGAGCCATCGGAATTGTTTGCTGGTCAACATGAAAGTAGAGGTTCCTGGCTTTGAATCTTTTTTTGATTTGTTTGAGACTGACCCTTTCTTTTCTGTAGTCTTGCGTAATGTACAGGTTGGCAAGAAAACAGATTTCTTATGGCATGAGGGTTTTCTGTTCAAGGGTAACCAGTTATGTATCCCAAACCGCAGCCTACGTTTCCAGATAATCAAGGAGCTGCACGGAGAGGGATATATTAGCAGAGATAGAACACTGCAATTGATGCAACATTCATATTACTGGCCTACTATTCCCAAGGAAGTGGAAAAATATGTGCGAAGTTGTAAAATATGTCAAGTTTCCAAGGGAACATCAACAAATGCGAGGTTGTACATGTCGCTGCCAGTTCCAACGCAACCTTGGATCGATATAAGCATGGATTTTGTCTTAGGATTGCCTCATACTCAGAGAGGTAATGATTCCATATTTGTAGTTGTTGATCGTTTCTCCAAGATGGTACATTTCATCCCTTGCAAAAAAACCACGGATGCAATCAATGTAGCATAACTATTTTTTCGTGATGTGTGTCGTTTACATAGATGTTAGCGTCCATAGTTTCTGACAAGGTCACTATATTTCTTAGCCATTTTTGGCGGAGTTTGTGGAAAATGGTCAACACACAGTTAAACTTCAGCAGTGCCTACCATCCTCAGACTGATGGGCAAACAAAGGTAGTAAACAGATCCTTGGGTAATCTGCTGCGGTGTCTAGTGGGTCTTCATGTGAAGAGCTGGGATCAAAAGTTATGCCAAGCAGAATTTGCTCATAACCATGCTGTTAATAGAAGCGCTGGATTCAGTCCATTCCATGTTGTGTGTCCAACCGCGACGTCCACTTGACTTGATGGTGCTGCCGAGCAAAACCAGGATACATGGCAAAGCTGGTGATGTTGTGACAGGTTTGCAGGATGTTCACAAGGCATTTTTTGAGAACTTGTCTGCAGCTAACGCTCGTTATAAACAGATTGCTGACCAAAAGCGTAGGCACTTGGAATCTGAGGTGGGCGATTTTGTGTGGGCGATATTGACCAAAGACCCTTTTCCAACTGGGGAGTATAACAAACTGCTAGCAAAGAAAATTGGTCCAGTTGAAGTGGTGGAGAAGATCAATCCCAATGCATATTGTCTTAAGCTTCCTAGCCATATTCGTATAGCAGACGTGTTCAATGTGAAGTACTTGATTCCTTTCACTGGAGATTCCTCTAATGATGAAGATGCTGAAAATTTGAGATCGAATTTCTCCTACCCTGGTGGGAATGACGTGGCAGTAGAAACAGAGTTGGAGTTTTTGGAGAAACGGGACCACAGGGCCCATTTCGGCAAATAGGCCCATTTGGCGATTTTTGTTCGCAAACTTTCCAATAGCGGATTTTGATGATATTTATACGCTTTTTCAATGGAATCAAGCCAACAATCGAAACTCACGGGCATTACCCGTGATGTCCATCGCGTTTTAGCCAAATTCCATTGTTTAGGCCTCCAAAATTGCGTTTTTCGGTTTTTTACCATTATGAAAATTTTGAATTTTTGTGTTTTATTTATTATTTTCGATTGGAGTTTTTTGCTATCCTATTTATATGTAATATGTGAACATTGGACGGCAGTTTTGATGATTGATGAACCTAATTCTATTTTCCTCAAATTTGTCTATTTGGATGCCTTTTCTCTAGTAATTATGCGCAATTCAATAGGGATTAAAAGATTGCTAGCAGTAATCGTGCGCGATTCAATGCCTAGTAATATATCTATCAAGTTCTTATAGCTTCCGCTACGTCATATATTCATAACATTAATTAACTCAATAATCAAATGTTATAATTATTTATTTATCATGCATTTTGGCTGGAACGTAAATCATCATGTGTTTTGATATTTAAAATCTGACACATTAATTTTAATTTTTTTAATTGACAAAGTCCAAGTCTACTAATTTCATTTTTTAAAAGCAAATAGTGAATTTTTTCCCCTCTATATATAGTGTTGTATGGTGTAAAGAGAAGGCTACACCAAGTGGTAATTAATCTCTTATTTGTAATACATATAAATAGCTTGATCAAATTATTATTATTAATAATTTGATTATAGATTTTTATTTTTGTTTAATTTGGTTCTAAATTTGAGCATGCCGGCCCTCATAATTGTAGCAATTATATCAGCAATAGTTGGAATTTTATCTCTATGTTATAATGTTTTGAAAGGTGCAAATCCTTCTTTTTGGGATCAATTTCAATTTTCAAGGAATATTGAAAAAAACTATCAGGAGTTAAAGAAGAAAATACAATGTTGGGATGAGCGAAGGAGTGCTATTGAAAGAGCTTTCCCGCGACAGACTGTCATGTATTGGTATGATAGGTTGCGGGAGATTGACAAAGAAGCAGAAAATCAATATACCAAGTATAAAAATAAAAGACATTATTGGTTTTGGCAAAGAGCTAAACGTAGTAAAAAAATGAGTAAGTTGTTGAAGAAAGCTATTAAGCTTGAAAAAGAGGGAAATGAGCTTTTTAAATCAATTTCTGGTTATCAGAACCAAACCAGAAAATATTGAATCTCAATTCATATATTTAATATTTAATTTTCGTTAGTTTTTTTCTCACAGCTTTTTTTTTCCTTTTAATTTGAAGATGTAAATATTGTGTAATATAGTGGGTAATAATACATGGTATTTACTAATAGGTAGGTCACACAAAAAAAGGGAAATTTGTTTTACATCTCTAGGGTTTGCTAGAGCTCTTGTGTCTTGCGCAAGGTTTCATTCTTATGCGTCTCTACGCAAGTTTTTCATCTTCTTGATTACTATTCCCTGGATATATTCGGGATATTCTTGGGCGATAATGGCTTCTTCATCTGTTCGGGCATTACAACGACTAACAATCCAAGACGATGAGGAGGTTGAGTTTGCAATACCTGCGGTTGGAAGGGTTATTTCGGAGGAGCAGGGATATCTGTTAGTGGGGCGGGTGTTGGTGGATAAGGAGATTAACTATATGGCTTTTCAACAAACCATAGCTTCGGTATGGCGGCCTAAACATAGGGTGAATTTCCAGAAGATAGTATTAATGTATTTACTTTCCAATTGTTTCATCCTACAGACGTTCGGAGGGTAATGACAGGAGGACCTTGGTCTTTTGATAATAAACTGTTGATTATACAAAAGGTTGAATAGGGGACTGATCCAATGACTATTGAATTGAACTTTGTAGAGTTTTGGGTTCAAGTCTATGAGGTACCAGCGGGTTATTTTACAACAGTGGTGTGTGAGATTATAGGTAATTATATGGGAAGTTTTGTTGAGGTTGATCAAAAAATTTTGGTACGCATAAATTCTGATTGTTTGCGTATCAAGGTGTTAGTTGATGTTCGTAAACCATTGAAGGCTCGAATGCGTTTGCGGCCGGAGGGAGGGGAAGGATTTATGGTATTTTTTCGGTATGAACGACTACCTTCATTCTGTTTGGTGTGTGGTTTTCTTGATCATATGGAGCTATTCTGCCCAATTGTTTATGAGGCTGAAGGAAGAGGTGCAGTGGTAAACCGAAGATTTGAAGCTTTTTACAAGCTCCTTTGAGAAGGGTGGGCAGTTTAGCTTATAATAGATGGATAGCGGATCAAACAGGCTGACCACTTTCTAGAATTTCTAGGGTTGGAAATTATCTATCTGAAACACAACAGTTGGTACGACGTCAGAAACTTGTTGATAGACAGGTAACGAGTATGTTTCAGAAAGGAAAGGAAGTAGAGGAATCAGGTGCTCCAATTCCTAATGATCCGAAAAAGCGTAAGATGCCAATGGGAGCACAGAATATGTCAATGGGTATAAAGACAGATGAGGATAATGTAGAAAATAGTCTGGCATGATCTGGTAATGACCAGACCTGCCATCAGCCATGAATCTTTTAAGTTGAAACTGTTGTGGTTTGGGCAGACCGGTGGCAGTTCAAGAGTTGCAGGATGTGGTTTCTGCGTATAGGCCAGGGGTCGTGTTTTTTATGGAGGTTCGGGTGGGAAGGGAAAGAGTAACGGATGTATGTAAAAGGTTAAATTTTGTAGATTTTCTTTATGTTACACATTTTAATCATGGAGGTTGTTTAACATTGATGTGGAAAGATGATTGTGCTGTGCAATTGATTAGTTCTGAACGGAATTTTATTGATGTGATAGTTACTAATACCGACATTAGGTGGCGTTTGACAGGGTATTATGGATTTTCCGAATCAAATAGGAGGAGGGAATCTTGGGACTGCTTGTCACATCCTAAATTTTAAAGCAGGA
>CATIWJ010099487.1:0-10470 GCA_949640765.1 Croton laevigatus
AGTGAGCTTTAAACTCATCCTTTGTTTATTTTTCTGTAAAGTTTGATGTGAGCTATAAACACTATGTTTGAGGTAAACTTCCTAAAACCTCATTGTATTTCTTATTGGTGTTTAGTGGAACTCAATTCCTTTCTAGGATTGAAGAAGTGGAAGTAGGCTCGAGATTATAGCCGAACCACTATAAAATCCTTCTATTTAAACCACCTAATTTCAGCTTAAGTTTTTTTTTTAAGGCCACTAATTCACCCCCCTTAGTTTCCACGGGACCAACACTCAAATGGAGATATAAAACAGGCAACGCACTCAAATACGTAAGTACATAAACTTCATCCTCATACCTTTCATTTCAATGCACTCATTGTGAACCTTGCAACAGGCATCCAAATAGTCACACGGTTTCTCACCAAGATAGCCACTTCACCCTACTCCATAGTATTTCCCATATCTAATCCCGACCACTATATTTCTAGGAAAAAAACAAAGGGAAAACAAAGTCAAAATTTCTTGAATAAGCAAATGAGAGACGGATTTTTAATATAATATTGAGATCCTATTGTCCAATACTTACGAAGTTAGGAACAAGTGAACACCTGAGAATCGTTGTTGGCAGATTTAGCTATGACGGAGACGAAAATGAAAGAAAAGGCGAATGCTAAAGCAGCAAGCCAGCCGAGTGCTTCTTCCTTCATCGTTTTCGTCCTTGGTTCCTTTCCTTGATATGGCTTTACAGTTTACATAGACATTTTTGCCCCCCATTTCTTTTAACTATTACAATTACAAGTTTTTAACTCTTACAGATCATCGGACCCATTTATAACAAAAAAAAAAAATTTAAAATTCGATCGAGAGAGTGTAGCCTCGCTCTTCATCTAACTGGGGTGTTATTAGAGAAAAGTTTGCAAAATAGGGTGAAATTGATGGAAATTTTTTTTTTTGGGTGCAATGACAAAACTTCCAAAAATTTGGGTGACATTGGTATTTTGCTCATTATAATTAGGATGTATATTTTTGTTATATGAATTAATTCTTCCACTAAATTGTTGCTGGATTAAGCAATAATCTTTTATGATATAATACAACCTTTGAAAACACAACAAGCTTGAGATTTTCCTTTTAAGGTTTCAAATTTGAAAAGAAAAGAGGGAAAAAAAAAAAAGATTACCTTGATAAATTATATAAAGGTTGGAGGATGAATATATTAAAAAAAAAAATTGCACTTGAAATGATATTTATCTTGCTAAATATATCTAAAACTAGAAAATCTTCCAAAATATATATACCTAGTCCATAGAGTTTCAAAATGAATTTCCCGAAATGAAGATATACATAGAAACATGTAAAGTTTATTTTATTTGGAAAGTAAATAGAATTAAAATGCAAATCATAAATGATCACATTTAGTGGGAAGGAATGATAAAGTTTTCTTCTGAAGATCATGCACAATCAGCATATTCTGCTGCTGTACATTTCCAAATATTGACATTCCATTTGAACTTCCCATTGCCAAACATGCAACTCCCAAGCTTGTATCGCCAATCATATAATTCTCTGCCGGCAGCTCCAAGTCAGCTCCCTCGAAGTGAAACACCAGGGCCGGCACCTCCACCTGAGTTTCACCGGCCGGTAGGCTGAAGCAAAGATCGAGGCCTGTGGATGCTGAGTTGTCCACTGAAAGACCCATCTTGGAAATGAACTCTTTTTTCACTAAATCAAAGGCTGACTCTTCCAGATAAGTTATTGTAGTGCCAGAGTCTATAATTAAGCCTCCACTACCATCTTCCTCAAGTTGAAAAGTGGATTCCTTGATGGGCAAGCGAGACCCACCAACTGATACTCCTTGAAGAGAAAGATAATAAAAAGATGGCTGGAAAGGGTTTTGCAATAACGGTGTGGTTTTGATTGTTGTACTACTGTTGGCATTATCGAAACTTGCGAGGGAACCCATCAAAAGCGAGCTGCCTTTTTCCGTTTCATCAATGGAGGTCAAGCAATAAGAGAACTGAGCTTGTTTAAGTTGCGAAACTAAAGATAAAGGACCTCTCCCCAGGCCGACTAGGCCTGATGCTTGGGTGAAACCATCACCCTCGTTGTCTTCTCCGCAACCGAAACCAACACTCGGAAAGGAAACCTTGTTTTCTCCGAATGTGAAGGTTTCAGTTGCAAGAACGCCCTGGGTGGACGAATAATCTCCGTAAGTGTACAAATATTCACACTTACCATCACTGCAAGAGGATTGAGGAAGTGCTTTACAGAGCTGGTTAGAACACAATAACTTGGAGAAAGAAGACGACTTTTGAGGGTCGAAAATGGGGCTGGGTTGGTTGAAACACTGGCTGCAAGGCTTGCACTGTGTCCACACCAAATCACTACCTGTATCCATTATGGCAGAGAAGCTTTCGGGCGGTGTTCCGATTGCTAGACTCATCAGGAATTCACCATTGCCCGGAACCACAGAAGCATCAACTCCCATTTCTGAATTGGCAGCTGCTTTAAGCTTGTATAAACGCTGAGCTGATCGTTTAATCCCATGTTGGATCCGCTCAAATTTTGTTAAGTTCTTATCAGAATCAACGTGTTTCAAAGTTACTCGGAATCCATTATTAGCATTGGAATAATTTTCCAAAGCACGCCTAGATGAGCAAAACGCTGGACAAGCCAAAAGTGAAAATAATAGAGCCCAGCAACACAAATGCAATTTTGAAGGCATGGCCAAGATTTTGTGGTAAGAGAGAATTGGAGTTGAGAAATATTGGAAAAGAGAGTGAAGTAAAAACCAAGTCATTTCTAAGGTGGAGGTTGAGATATCATTGCTTGCCTTTTCCTTGGTGGTTGGGAAATTTCAGATTCAAACACAAGGATTGACGTATTTTTTTTCTTTCTTTTTTTTTTTTTCCCTTTGTTGTGTGGAAACCTAAGGTTGATCCAACAACTTCTTTTATGTATTGGTCATCATATAATATATGAATTTATTTATTTTAATTTATGTGCAATAATAATTAATTGAAAGATTTCACATTAAGGGTAATGTTATAGTATTTTAATTTAATAAATATAATTATTTCAGACTTAGATATTTCAGGAGGGATATTTTAGAGTTTTACTAAATATATTTATATTTAATATATTTAATAATAATAAGTTAATTAAATACACTATTTATAAAGACTAAAATAACCTTTATTTTTAAAGATTAAATGTAATCGTTGGAGGTAAGTTTCCATTAACGTTTACTTGATATACAACTGTTGTTGTAGAATTTTAATCCAATTTAAATTATCTCCTACTCTTTTTAAGAGCAATTTGGCCAACTTGTATAAGATGTGAAGATGAAAGCCATTAATTAACTCGTCTCACATCTGCTGTATTTGCCAATATCATTCCAACCCCAACTGCAAACTTAGATGCTGCTTCTTTCTCCACTTTTGCATTTCATGTTTTCTTCCGGTCACAAATAACAACTTTTTCATGAACTTTTGATGGATAAAAACTTAAAAAAAGAAACTTTTATCTACTCTCATAATCAGTAGCATATACTAAACAAAACTTGTTATCTGATAATGGCTTAACATAATAGAACAGAATCCCAGCCTGCGACGTATAATATCACTAGCTCATTTTGATTATCTACTACTTTTCTTTCTTATCATTTGTTTGTAAGAAGGCTTTTCTTGCTTGTCACTTGGAATTCTTTCTCTATAAGATATTTATTTTTTGAAATTATTAATTAGAAATAAAATAGTAATGGAAAAAATAATAAGTTATTATTATTATTATTATTTTTAGATGAATTAGAGAATTTTGGATAAAGCAAAATTGTATGATTATTGCTTCATGTCTACAAATTAATCATGGAATCCTGAGGGTGGAAATCATACATGTATAATGTTCAAACATTTTTATTAGTATCATTATTATTATTGTTTGCTTCTAACATATAATTAGAGATTAATTAAATAATGTTATTAGAAAGAAAGAGTTGCATGGAGACAAGTGGACAGGTGGTTGGTGGGCTAACTTTCTCTAATTAGGTTTCGATGGAACCAAGTTTGGTTTGATATTCCTTCTTTTTATTATTAGGTGTGCTCTTCTTCTCCCTTTTTCTTTTATGGGATGCTACGTAATGTAATAAAAAAAAATATCTGCAAATCATGGTCTGCGAATTGTAAAATAAGCCAGTCTTGAATTGGATATCTACCAATTTTTGAAAATAATAAAACTTTAAGGCTATTGTGTGCACGAAAATTTTTAAAAATAATTAATCAAGTTAATTAAATTAAAAGTTTATTTTAAAGGGCCTATTAAAATATTTATTGATTTAATAAATATTAGATTTTTTTTTTAAAGGAATTAGAAAACGCCAAAACAAAGTTTGGAAAGAGGATGAAACTGGGAACCCTAGAGAAGGGAGAGAGGACCCATGGAGCGCAGAACTTAGTACATCAAACTGTGCTTGTAATGAAACTTTCTTTGTTAATGTTGTATGTGAATAGATATACAAGATATTTTAATTTGTAAATAAAATTATTGTGGATATAATTAGTTATATATAAATAAAAAAAATTGAGCCCAAATATTAAAAATGTTATTAATAGAATGATTTAGTTATTAAAAAAAAGTTACTTTTTTACTCACCGGTGAATATCAAATTTAAGAATTAAAAACGCAAGATACAAATACCGAAATTTATTTCATCCCAACACAAAATTACATTCTATAAGTCTTAAAAATGCACATTAACATTGAAAACCTTTTCCAAAATTCCTCCAACTTTCTAATGTGGATAGAGCAATAAACACGCATTAGTATCGGATGCTCTTGCTCCATTTTTTTACGATTTCTATTGGTAACATTTGTGGACATCTTTCATCTACAAGAACTAGGGGTGAACAAAACCGAAATCGAACTGCAAACCGAAATCGAATTGAATAATCGGTTAACCGAATTTTCGATTCCTAAAATTTATAAACCAAATTTTCGGTTCATGATATGGTATGAACCAATTTTTATTTTACATGTAAAATTCAATTAAAACCGAAACCAAACCGAAATTTGAAATTGAATTTCGGTTCGATTTTCGGTTTATAAAATTTAAAATCGGTTCGGTCCCACCCCTAACAAGAACTATTGTACCATGTGTTGCACATCGTAAATTCATAACTTGCATATTGATTTTACAGAAATTAATATGAAGTTTAGAGTGATTTATCCTCGTATACAGCTAACATAGCAGTAAGGATACAACAAAGAAAAAGCTATTTCTTAACAATTTCATGGCTGGCTTTGGCTTCTATCATGTGTCCCTCTGCATTTAACAAAAAAAATGCTTCCCCCAATGTGTCTAAATTCACTCAAATCAGTATCTTTCTGAAGCTCTGCAACAAATTAACTTCAGGTGATATGAAATTTCTGGATTACTCTTCTCAGATCAATTGTGTAACATTACAATGTTGAGCGCTTTGCATAGACCAGCACACCAATGCCAGTTAAAACAACTGCACCTGCCAAGATAGCTGCCCATCCCGACCGCTCAACAGTCATCTCACCCACCTGAGTTTTTGTTTCCTGACTGGAATCAGAGAAATCCAAATGCAACCTTAAAGCCTGCATCAGAGAAACATATTAGATTTAGTGTGAACATAAAAAATAAACTTTGCTACGTCCAATATTGCAAAAAAAATAGAAATCAGGAGTGGAAATCTGACATGGCCCTAAAAGTTACTGGGGGTGTCCTCCAAAGTCCAAAATTTGGATTGACGTTTCTCAAGAGGAATCGTGTTTCCCTAATAGTAAAAGAGAAAAACAAAAAGAGAAAAAAAAAGAGACCTTAACAGTAAAATCTAAAATATAACCCGGAAACAAAAAGATGCCTGAAGAAGATAATGTCTAAGGGGGACCTGCATATTGATACAGATAATATGAGGACCTGCAAAAAGTTCTAACACTCATTGTACATATCTATACACGAGCACACGCGCATACATGTTTCACCCACATTTCAGTTTCCTAGATTTTTGAAACTTTTGTGGATGATTGAATACATCTCAATGCTCATGGGAACATCATTCATGGACTGAAATTCATCGTAGTTAATGAAAAAAATAAAGGAACAGAGAAACTTCCTCTCAACTGCAATTCTCAATCCATTCAGAGCTCTTTGTAGGACACATTATGCTTATGATGAAGTCATTCTAGGAAAGCTACTGGTTCGAATAATTTCTAGGATTATATCACTATATTACTCCAACAATTGAAGGTTACTCAGCCCACATTTAACCCAATTTAAATTTTTCCAAACAGCCTCTCTCATTGTAGAATCCCATTTATGCGATGTACAGAATCGTTGTTAAGCAGTCAAATATCCTCTTCTAAGGTCTGATTCCACGGCAACAACATTAAACCTAACTCCAACCTCAAGCTTACAATCTCTTGGATCCCCCAACTTGTTAAGCAGACTCAGGCTGAACCAACCAATCTCCGAAAGCATGGGGCGAGCTTCACGCCAGACCAACCAAAACCATGATCAGAGAAGAAAAAGGTTACCTTCAATCCTGCTGTTCTAGCATGGTTGATAGCACCAATGAGATCACCATCAGTTGCAAGTAGAACCTTGTCGCCTTCATCATCCTCGTACTACAAATAGTTAAAAAGTTAATATGACCATAAAATCAATTGAATGATTTAAAGCAAAACACAGTTATTAGCCTATCTCACCAAAAGTTGAAGAAGATCTTGACCACTAGTGACACCAATCCTTTGCAATACAGCAGATCTAAGCTCATCTAGACTTTCAGTAGCTGAAAATACAAAAGGCAGGGCAAAGATTTTATTTACTTTTTAGTAGATTACATTAGATGCATTCTGTAGAGCCTAAAGCAAATTGCCAAATGTTTTTAAGGGAAAAAAACAAAAAACAAAAAGCCAATTCTGCTTGATCCTTTCTTTTTTACAGGCCAAAATTCCAACCTCTATTGTCAATTTATTTATTCACAAATTATTCTACAACATTCTCATAGGGTCTACAAAAAGATAAAAATTGTACAATAAGTTAGTCATTCCCTGGAAGCAAATATTGTGCATAAAACACAAATGATTGTTGGGTTAGCGTTCACCACACCATTCACGCGCGCACCAATTATCACCCTTATACTCGTACAAAAATTTGTAAATTTAGTATATTCCAGTAAAAGCACATTTAAGATATTTCTAAACAAAAGAAAACACAGCAACCAAAACATACTACCATCCCACTACATCATAGTAAATAGATTGTATAATTCCAATAGAAAGTAATTAAATAGGTGAAAAGCACATCACTCTAACATGATCTAGCTATTAGCTATTAAACATAGAAAAGAAACAGTTCCAGAAAACTATTATTTATTTCAATTCAAATGCTGACAACTTTTTTAAAACAATAAAAAACTGATAAATTTAAACTGAGTAATAATTGTAAATGAAAGTAACCATCAAAAGGTTGCAATACTTAATTTTTCATTCGTTCCAGACCTGTTACTTTAAAATAGAACCTTTATTTTCTCTATCTCGCAACCCAACTTTATATTATCTATCACTTCCTTTCATTTAACAATACAAAATTCACCAATATCTTGAAACTGCAAGTTGATTTCATCAATATCTTAAAAACTGCAAGTTGTGTCGATTAAAATTGTCTAAGGTACACCAAAACAATTTGATGAAAAAAGTTGTTGGCGAATCACTTTTTCCTTTTCCTCCCCTTCTGAAGAAACAATATTTTATGGAAATGTGTCTATTCAATTTATGTTCTTTTATAATCTCAATGGATTGAAGAATGATTCAAATTTATGTTGGAGACAAGGAGCAATTATGGAGGTTTGGAATTTCAAATGCAAAGACGACGAGAGAAGCTATAAAATTATCAAGAATCATTCGAAATTCCATGGAGGAACAATGCTGAATAATTTAAGTTGTATCAAGACTTGGCCATTGAGAACAGAAAGGAGGATGAGAGAATCAGGAATTTGTGCGCGCTCGCACATATTAGGAGTAGAGATGGAATATGCATCCTTTTTCGAATTCTCTGTTCTTTTTTTTTTTTTAAATAAATTATTAGCACTTGTTGACTTAAGATGTCAACCCAACACAATTATATGAAGAAATTACACAATCATAATTGAATCTTAAAAATTGTAGCTTTGAGTCACAACATACCACAATTGAAACGATGCACCCGACTCTTGAGATCCACAAACTTGAAGGTAAATGAATTGCCAAGACCAAGAGAAGGATAAGCATACTTCCCAACATCAGTCCCATCTGATGTCATTATTGCAGACATTTCACTGAAATCAAGATACTAAGATTAGTTACCAAGACTATCTAGTCACAATATAGTATCATTGTGAAACAGCAATGACCTCTGAGTGTCATAATCATCAGGTGGTTCTAAAGCTAGGGCAGAATCCCAAAACTTTTGCATCATTGTGTTTGTCACGTCATTAACAGCTCCAGAGCTGCTCTCAACCTTGAGACATAAAATATTAACTCATTTAAATTTTTGACAAGTAATAAATACAATAGAATGGAAGCAAACAAAGATTGCCAATATCACTAATTTAGCAGCAATTCATCTATATCTCTCTACATAGGAAACATTTATTTGCTTGCTAATGACATTGGAATTGATTGACAAACTTATCACATGATCATAAACTGTAGTATTAGAATGAAGCTTACCATAGAAATGGCTGCATGAGTTATCTGCAAAACATCAATACAGGCAGCAACAGAACCCTCTGCAAAACTGATGTTACGTAAATTGACATAAGAATTTATTTTTGATAACTAAAGATAGTAGTGCCCACCTTTATCCAAAACCGGAAGATGTAAAAACTTCCCATCATGCATTACATGCAATGCATCAAGAATCGTTGTCTCTAATGTTGCACATTCAGGATTCGGCGTCATTACCTGAAGCATTAGAAAAAAAAAATGGATAAGAACATGAAAAGCATCGATCACCTCAAATGATCATCCGTTTTATCATTTCAACCGGACTGTTTACTCATGAGTAAATTACTATGAAAATATGGGAAGAATATTTGAGCATGCAATGGAAGTCAAAACCCATAGCACCTTCACTAAAGAAATCTGACTTACAATAACTTAAAGGTTAGTTATATTTGGGCTGCTACACAAGTGGTCATCAATAGCAATATTTTCTGATTAATAATATTACAGTTTAATTGTGTAAATCAACAGAAAAGATTAAGCCAAAACAATATAATACAACACCTTTTCCACCAAGGTTAACTCAGGAGAAAGATTTTGTGAAACAACTCGCATGAGGATATCCTTCGAACTGTAAGCAGCAACAACAGCAACAGCAACAGCATCAAATGACCACAAATTAATATTAACCAAAAGCTATATTTGACTCATTGTCAAGATACTGCCAAAGAATTAAAAGAAAATTAACTTAAGAAAAGCAAGTTAATGAAGAACAATACGTTAGTATTCCCTCAATTTTGTTCCCTGTCGCAATAATAATTGAATTAACCCGCAATTCACGCATCTTTTTTGCAGCAACATAGACAGGATCTGATGGTGATGCAACTGCAACCCTACAAACATGCAAAGCTAAAAAAAATTGGTAATGCAAATGCGATAATTCACCATCCACAGATAAAAGAATCCACTATAAGTGAATAAGGCAAAGAAAGATTAGTTACTTGGTCTGTTCACCAACAATAGTAGACAAAGAAGGTTTGAACAACCGTTCCCTCAACGTTTCTATGAAAGCATATGGAGCTGAAATGAAGGATCATAAAGTAGGCTATGCGATCAATGAACGTAAAAAAGCAAACGATATATAGGAAAAATAAGAATCAATGTGATTAATAAGCATGATTTGCATCTCTCAAAAAGAACTCAAAAACAAATTGACATACCGCATGCTAGTTATATAATGCGAGCATAAAATTAAACTAATCAAGAGGACTTTAATGAAGAAGAAAATAAAAAGGTAAGACCAAATATGATAATATGACTACTACATTATCAAGTATATTTAAGTTTAATCATGTATAATAATCCAAATTACAGTTTCCCCTATAATTGTAATGCATTTTGGTTAATCAATAAAATTACAGCTGATTATATACTTTTAAGTGGCGTGAAGCAACTCTAGTCCAAGGAAGTGAGATTCTTTTTTATAGGAATGAGTCCTGGACCTTATTAGTGTGATACTAGCAGTTTATTTTTATTTCCGTATATTCAATACTAATGTTAAGGTTCGGCCATGAGTCCATATCTGTTCACCCTAGTTATAGATGAGCTAACCATGAGCATACAGGATGATGTCCCTTGGTGCATGTTATTTGCAGATGACATTGTACTTATTGATGAAACCAGTGCGGGAGTTAACAGTAAGTTGGAAGTGTGGAGGAAAACTCTTGAAGATAAGGGCTTTAAGTTAAGCAGGAGTAAAAC
>CATIWJ010099509.1:0-13424 GCA_949640765.1 Croton laevigatus
CTTCTCAAAAAGCCATTGATTTCTCGAGAGATCAAGATTATGTCAATTTAGCTATTTATGTTAGCCAACATGCTAAAAATGGTGCTATATTAGAAGTCATGGATCAGAAGTTGCTCGGTGATATGAAGTCAGACAATTTCATGATGAGCTTGAAACTCTTTTCGGAGCTTGCTTTCGCTTGTTTGAAGGAGAGGAAGGTGGATAGGCCTACCATGAAAGATGTTGTTCAACAACTTGAGTTCATTGTTAGATTACTAGATCAAGAAAATGTATCTAATGAGGTTACTAATGATGGTATTGTAGTAAGTAATTAAGCTATAATTAAGAGTGATTAATTTTTTAAAAATGTTTTAAGTGTTTTGAATATTCAAGTACTAAAGTAGAAGATGTGAATATGGAAAAGTTGTTGAAATCTTGTGTAGCCTATAGAAGCAAAGATGATTCCATAAATGAGTGGATGGAAGAACAAGGAAGAAAAGATTGGAATTTGATGCTTTACTTTGTGAAAAAAAAAGTGTGATTTGATCCAAAAGATTAGGAATTTCTGAAATGTGGTCACTGGAATCTATTGGAATTTAGTAAGTAAAAGCTATTCTTCTTCTGTGAAATTGGAAAGAGCATTTTCCAAATGTGAAAGAAGGAATGGAAAGCTTAGGCTTGTAATAATACCAAGAAAGCATGACTTGATTTTCTTTTCTTTTTTTTTCTTTCTTTTTATATTATGTAATAAGAGCAGGAGATAAATTACGCTGTAAATCTGGTATGCTTATTTTTTTTTATCTTATTGCTAAATCATGTCAATTTACTGTACATCAATATCTACAATAAAATATGAATGTGTAACTAATTCACCAGCGAACCGTCGATCCTATATGTTGTAATTAGGGGTGTTCAAATGAAATCGTTAAATTGTGAAATTCGGTTAATTGGGAGGAAAAATTCGTTAAAAAATATTTCCATTCATTAATTCATAAGATATTTTTTAAAATTTGTTATTTTGTGAAATTTTTATTAGAAGAAAAATTTTTCCTGAATTAACGTATTAAACGTTTAACACCAAAACAAATTATGTATGGAGTTATAGATCTTCTTATATGTTTATAAAGTTATTCATCAGTGGACTTATGTCTAAAATTTATGGAAATTTGAAAAAATTTTATAAATTTCTTTTTCTGTAGTTTTTATTGCATTTTTTATAAAATTTCATTAAAAACGTTCTAAGATGCCATCCAATCTGATTGCTCCTACAGCCAAAATAAGAGCATTATCGAAAGATTATTCGTAAAATTCAGTAAATTAAAAAATTCGTAAGAATTAATTCATTAAATTGTTAAAAAAAAATTATTTGGTAAAAATTTTTAAAAACTTTTTCTCATTTTAACAAATCAACACCCTTAGTTATAAATAATGTGTGATATTTACTAAAAAAAGTGTGATATTTACATTTGAGTGTGTTGATTAGTGGGAACATTAATGTATTAATGAATATCTAAGTGCACTTATTATTGTTATTATTACTTCATTTTCTTCTTCCCACCATAAATCAAAGTGGAGAGCTTTCTTTTCTTTATTTTATGTTTTCTGGTTTTCTATTGTCTAGATTTTATGAGCAATTTGGAAATGACTAAATAATTTAAATGTATCAAGTGTGGACTTTGATGCAATGCAAGTTATTCAGTAGTGGAAAGTTTTCTTTAATTTAAAGCCAGTCCATATTAAGAAAGCATACGGCATTAATTAAATAATGAGTTTGGAATTTGGAGACGGGAATAGATATTTATAAATGGGAATGAATGGAATCAGCTATTGATTTAAGTTTAAATTTTTAAACAGCATAAAAAATTCTATCACAATAACTTTTAATTAACGGTTATCATAAATCTAGTATATGCGACATGAAACAGTTGAACTAAATACCCTTTAAATATAGTATGCCACGAAAGTTGTTTATGAGCCTGTTGCGGATATTAAAACTATACGAGATTTTAATACTTTAAACACTATTGCCGAACATTATAAAAGAAATATTTTACATTTTGAATAGTTAAAAACATTAACTGTTAGTCGATTTTTGTTAATTGACTTTGCATAGACAGATTGTTAATGAAATAATACGAATTTACGACTAAAAGAAAAGTGATCATATAATGTGATTTGATTTTGTTTAGTGCAAATTTGACCCATATATATGATTTAATTAGCAATCGAATAAGAGAATGACACCATTAGAAGGAGAGACTATAAATATAATCATATACAAGGTAAAGATAAAATTTTACTTTTGAACAATGGGATTATTCAAAGCCAATATAAAACACTATTGTGATGGCTCTACTAACAACAATATGCTCCATTCCACTATATTTAGTCATACTATATTTAGTCATTTATTATTAATTTCTTAAGTGCCTTTAACTATAATAATGCTTGTCATTAGTTGAGATTGACATTTCTATTTATAAAGCAAAGCTCACAAGAAAAATAAAGTCAAAATAATATATCATGCAAGGGAAATAGACTTGTCATATTGAAATTCAATAGCTTCTACCTTTTTTCCTATAACCGTATCCACACAATATCTTTTTTTTTTTTTTTACATAGATACTCTACTCTACTTGAGAGATTTGGGGAAGGGAATTGAAAAGCCTCGAACTTGGGACTTCAAGTCCCAAAAAAAAGGCGCCTTATCACTAGGCTACTCTCTTGGGTTTGATATAGATTCAAACTCATAACCAATAAATTACAACATAGCGCACTAAGGTTAAGATAGGCCCTCATCCTTGAATATCTGTTACTTTGCAAATTTTGTAAAAAAATATGTTTTTAAATTACATATTATTGGCATATGAATATAGTAATAATTTTAAAATTAATTAAAATATACTGCTTGCATCCTTAAATTTTTTAGATGGAGAAATGAAATCACACAAAATATTAATTGTTCAAATATTAAATTATTTCCTTGAGAAATCTTTTGAAAAGATTAAATATTTTTTCGATAATCAAAAGATTAAATATTTAAGACGTTGGATTTGAAATAATCCATAATTTTAGCTAGTCAATTAGATGTAGTTTAATTACGCTCAAGAGAACTACCTGTAGTTTGGGTTCACAATATCCAGATTCATCGACCTAACCATACTTCTCACCCGAACTTTTCGTATCGTTTCATTTTGCCCTAAAATGATATTTCCTACAAATACACTCTGAGCTGTACACATATTAGCCAATTACTCCTTGATTGCAAATTTTATTGACGTAATTGAAAGATATTGAAGGCATGGAGACCTTAAATAAAATTAAGTTAAAATTAATGGCAGGCTAAATTATGTTTTAACTTTTAGGAACTATTTTGTAATTATACAATTTACAAAATAGTCCATCTTAAATATATTCAGCAAAGGTTATAAAAAAAAAATTTAGTTTATTTTTACTATTCAACATCATTTTTCCTTTTAATTTTCTTCCCATTCTACCATGGAAAGTAACAACTCACATCCACTCAATATAAAAAGTAAACCCACATGTCATAATTGTCCACTACAAGACAAAGGGCATAATTGTCCTAATTCAACAAAAAAATACTAAAAGTCTCAATTATTTAAAAATAAGATTTTACCATAACGTCTCAATTATTTTAAAACAGATGTAATACGTAGATTCCAAATAAAATACATAAATCCAATCAAAACACAGAATTATGATTTTTTAATTTCAGTAAAGAAGGCTTTAAACACAATTCTATTATTGTTTTACAATAACTGATTTTCAAGGTAATAACTGTCGGTAAAATATCAGTAACTAAGTTATCTGCTACTGTTAGTACATGCTCACCAAAAAAGTTAGAACTTTTTTTTCTTTTTGAAGCTCTCTCAAATAAGCAACTGTCAACAATTTCATAATGTGATTTACAAACACGCAACAGACCTGAGACGGAAGAGAAGGTTCATCTCCGGTAACGATAGCGTTTAAAGTTGAAGTAGACGTGTAAGATTCCACGTTCAAATGTGCACTTGAATCCTTTCTTATGAGAATATTCCCATTCTTTGTTTACAATCCGGAATGCCTGTAGTACAATAACATGTCAGCAAGCCACGAAAAACAAATAATGAAGTAACTGTTATTTGAATTTTTGAGTACTTACAATATCTTCATAAGGTGGTCCGGCATGAAACCTTATAATGCAGGTCTCGTCGCTGTTCCCATCCTTTTCGATAGTATAATTTGGAGCCTTTGTCTTGTCCACAAGGTCTGGGTAGAAGATGTTGAATTTATATCCTTGCACAATCTTCGGTGGTGGGTTATCGTGATCATAGTGAGTCTGATTGTACTTGTTCCATTCGTATCCAGTATGAACACGGTTAAAATATTTCGGCTTCCTTGGTCGGTACTTATCATGCCACCAATACACCTGCAATCATATCTTCATGTTAGGATACCTGAGAAAACAAATCACAACTGTCCCCTCTTTTAAAATGCTGGGAATGGTAAAAAAATAACGCACCTGTGAATCCAGATTCACTTCAGCGCCAGATCCAAATACTGCATCACCTTCCTCCATGACACCCATAGCTTTAATGGCTTTCATTTCAAAGTTATCATCTGGTGGAGGTGGCTTTGATGCCATGGCTTCTTGAATTCGTCTTTGCTGTTCCTCACGCACAGCCATTCGTTTTGTTTCCTGTTATCATACAAAAAATGTGAGCCTCAAATTAAGAAGCATGCTTCAGCACTGGCAAGCTCGACATTAGTACAACTGATACACTGCTTCAATAAGTACCAGCATGGCCCTATCTTCTTCAGGATCAATTGCTTCTTCATCATCATCTCCATGAAGCAATTCAGGAGAAAAGGATCCTGCTTCTTCTGCGCCTTTAGACTCTTCCAGAGTCATAGGTTCTGGAGAGAATGTTTCAGCATCTGTATAATCAAACAAAATATTAACCAAAGATCCAAATCCAATTACCCAGATCCATAAGGGAAACAGTGTTTCACAGGAACAACCAATAGAAATACCTTTGATATCAGGTTCACTGTCCTCCTCTGAAGGCCTAGCATCATGCTCACTTTCCACTTTGTCATGATCTTGTGAAGGTGGCTCAAGGCGTTGCAAATGCTTCCGCAGCATTTTAGCATGAATTTCCTTCAAACAAGCCTACAATCGCACCAATTCAGTGTTAGGTTCAAGAGTTATATTATATGCAGCTCCACGATTACTGCAATGAACATTGGAAAAATCAAGCACCTTAGCCTTGTAGATCTGAAGTTGTTTGAGAACAGCTTCCCAAAACTCAACTACTTTAGCTGTGCCAGAACTCATCTTTGACTCCATTTCGGACTGTAAATCCACAAGCTCACTTGAAGATTTCCCTTCCAAGAAATTCCTAACATCTGTTTCAATACTAGTATGCAGACCCCTTTCTTCTGCAAGCAACTCTGCAGGAGGCTCCTCTCCCCGCACTCTGGCCCGATCAAGAGCATCCTTTTTCCGAGCCTCAGCTAGCTCCCAATTGCAAACCACCAGAAGTGCCTGTTGAAATTGCATGTTAAATTACTGTCCAACAGTTTGATGTAGAACAATATCAACAATTCACACAGACAACGAAAGTCTGCAACTTATTGTTCATTAATGCTTAGATTGTATTCTTCTTATCAATAAAAATGAGAATTTATCCAGTAATATCATCACAGTCACAGATCATGCTGATGAAACTAGAACTAAAAAAACCTTGGTGGTGGAAGTTTAGTCTAGCAAATGCTTACGCATATCTATATACAAAGCACTAGTAATGCAACATCAATTCTTTAAGCTTAAAAAGGTATCAAGCATACCCATTAAATTACTAGCCAAGTTGGAAAAGCTTTGCAAAAGTTGCTGTCTTAGATTAAGGAATGGAAAAATTCTTGCTTTCAAAAGCCAACATTTGGTTAGAGTGAAGGGGATTAGGTGACCAAGTGGCAGAAGCAACTTGTGAGGGTGCTGGGAATTTAGCTTCAAAAGAAAATTCAATGTCTTTAATAAATATTTATGTTTTTCCCCCCAACTTTGGAGTTGTCGTAACTGACCAATCCCAAAGCTAGTTCTGCCCTGCTTGCAGCATGGATAAGCCATGCAGGAACTTGTACATGAGAAAAACAATAACAAAGAACAAGAAAAGTATTGCTCAAGGAATGAAGAAGGCTCAACAGGTTGAACCATTAGGGGCTATCTTCAACAAGCTTCAATTCTTAGCATTTAAAAATTCCTAAGGCCAAGAAAGATGAGAAATCAAAGAACAATATTCCACATAATAACATCCTCATGAGCAAGAGTAACATTAGCTACGACATGTGAAGAAAAGAAAAACACTTGTACCTCCCAATAATCAATGTGTGTCTGAGTAATTCTATCCATATCCAAATGCATTTTGATGTCATCATGGAGCTCTTCCATCTCTTTTACTGTCAAACCCTGCATGATGCACCAAAAATACCATAGTGAATAAATGAAGAAAATATTTAACACTTCTTCCCTGTAATATGCAAGTGCAAAGTGGTCCATGCACAACCATAATTGTGAGGCTATATTGACTTGACAAGAAGAAGAAGAAGAAGGTTTCACACATCTAACCAGCTAAAATAAAAGTCACCTAATTAATCAACAAATTTAAAACTTTAGTCTAGCAACTAAGATACTGATCGATTGGTGCTGGGGGTCATTCTTGCAATAAGATCACATTTAAATGTAAAGTAGGCTTTAATCAGAATCATAATTTGCTTAAATAGAAGAACAATTACTACCACATGATAATGACAAATGATATCAGTATTGGCAGTATAGGAAGGAAAACAAGCAATAAAATGCAGGAAATAAAAAATTCGTATTCCACAGTTACCTTGAACACCATGTATGGTTCATTTATTTCTATATCTAAATCATCTGATACATTGAGGTGCTTCGACAAAATATCTATAGGTTTCATTCGCCCTTCACGCAGTCTGATATGTGATCTGACTTTGCTTTGATCAAAGTGAAACTGTAGGTTGAACATATGTTAGCTTCTTACACTAAACAAACGGTAGATGACAGACAAGGCAGTAATGACAATTAACAAATAAGTGGAAACAAAATGTTCTAGCAATATACCTCCTCTTCTTTTTTCTCCCAGTCTTGGAACTCAGCCCTCGCACGTTCTCTATTCAACAATGCCTACAGGAAAAAAAAAAATTACAGTTAATAACCCAAACGACATCCAGAGGCAACATCAACCGCCAAAGGAGATGAAAGCATGATGCTAAAAGTTATTTTTTTACTAGTAGCAAGTAGCAAGACAGTATAATTTTTTAGCCAACATATTTTGACAATGAAATTTTCACTTTATCACAGGTTGCTTACCATTTCTTCCTCATGCTGTGCCTTCTCAAGTGCCCTTTCCTCTCTTCTCTTTTTCACCTTTTCAATCTCCGCCTACATGATAAATTTGGAGCATTCGAGATTATATGAAATAAGGCATCACTATTTAGCATCCAGTTTATTTCAAGAAATAGATAAGCCATATTTGTTGCCATAGCAACATAAATGATTGGATAAATCACACAATATACATACACAACAAGAACTAAGAAAATTATCCAACAAAATCATATTACATAGGGCAATGACTAAGAGATGCTTTCTATAGACTATAAACTGTCATCATCCTAGTTGCAATCTAAGGTATAGGCCATGGCTTGGATCCTACAATGAAATTACAGGATTTCAATGTAGGATTGATAAGAACCTGGATCCAACAACCTCAGAAGCTAGCTTTAGGGGTTATGGACTTGTGGACAGTTCTACATCATCTATCTTGGCTAGTGGCTTGTATTCCCAGTGTTCATTTTCCAAATTGTCACGCAAAGCTAAGTGATCCTAATCACGTTAGACCTAGCTCCCAAGTAGATTGGCCTATAGAGGGCCAATCAAGGTCATAAAAATTTGGCAGCAGAAAAGTTTTGCACATCATGGGTTTTAGGATGAAAAATGCAAGGGTGTAAGCGTAATGACCCTAGTTGCAAACCAAGGTACAGAACTTGACACGGATCCACATTGAAAGTATGGAATTTCAGGATAGGATTCATATGCATTACGGATGGATCGTCAACCTCAATGGCTGGCTTTTGGGGTAGGTTCTCTCAAGGTCATATAATAAACTTAATATAACCAGCCAAATAAACACACACACAAATCTACTTCAACTAACTAATCCTACAAGCTAGCTTAGAAAACCAGCATCCCAATAAGTCAGGTTTCTTGTTGTCAACACATATTTGCCAGCAAGAACTGCCATTATTCACAAATCTATTTTGTCAAGTCATTAGGCCATGATCTTGATATTGGAGCATTCAAGCCCATGAGTAAATTGAGCAAGGGCAGTACTGGACCAACAATTTATTGATTAAAGTATTAAAGGTAGTTATCCAACCACATCGTCTATCTCATAAAATTTAAGTATCAAATGCACCAGGAGAACAGCTTAGAAACATAATTTACAGTGCTTGGAATAAATTATATGGAATCCATTTCAATTGGCAACAAATTTACATATTTGAGTCCTCAACAGAATCCATTCTAAATATTTAGCTTTACTAGATTGTACTTCATAATTAAGCACTTTCCGCATACTACTTTACAGTTTAGAATTCATATGCAAATTCAAATGCATTTTCATTAATACCAAGGATGAAAATTTACAACTCCATAAATGAATTCCACAAAGGTTCACGTTCACTTAATCCAGCTAACTTAAAGTCCTATTCCAAACAATCAGTTACATATAATCATTACGAATAAAGTTTAGCAAGCTGATTTAGAACCCAATAAATGTAGAGAAGAGCAAATAATGAAAACACAAAAACCAATTCAATATATACATACCATCCTTTCTCTCTGTTTCTGCTTTTCAGCTTTAATGGAGAACATGTCTAGAGGCACGCCTTGGACTACATCCTTTTCAATCTTTTTCCGCCAAACAAATCTGCAATACATTACAAATTCAGTTCAAATTCAACAAAAAATTAACAAAATTTCAAAGCTACTAATTTTCAATTTAGTATGCTAAAGCATTATTACTAAATGGATTTGAATCATTGGAATATCCAATTGAGCTCGAAAATTCTTACTTCTCGGTTAGATGATTATCACCAAATGGATTTGAATCATTGGAATATCCGGACACAGATTGCGCCTTTAATTTCTTGGCAACTTTTAAAGCCTATAAAATGAAATCCGGCTCTATGAGAAAACCCTAAAACTAAAAAATAACAGAAATGGAGTAAAGATAACTACAAAAATTACCTTTCGTTGAGCTTTCTTCGCAAGATACTCAGCGATTTCTTCTTCCGAAATCTTCCTTGAAGAGCTGCTCTTCTTCTTCCGAGGACGATCATCGCTACCGCTACTACCGGATTCGTCATAAGTCCGGCTCCTTCTGCTTCGACTCCGCTCACGGCGTTTGCTGGGGCTTCTTCTTCTCCTTGGAGATGAGTCGTCCCGACTGTCAGACTCGTAGGAGTCTGAGTCGTCCGAGTCTCTTCTCCTTCTCCGTCTAGAAGACGACGAGGTATCCTTGTGTTTGTTACTCCCCATTGGAGAGAGAGAGGAGCTTTCTGTTTTGGGCGACAAATGAAGGTTATAGGCTACGGTTTTTACAAATTTTTTTTTTTTCCCCAACTTCGGTCTCCCTCTTCTTCATTTTTATTTTTTAAACACCTTTATCATTTGCATAGTCGGTACAGAATTAAAAAACAAATTCGATGGTTTTTTTTTTTTAACAGATATATTTTCATTGCTTAGTTAAAAAAACTCTACTATAAGATTACAACATATCTCACAATAGATTAGCATGAGCATATTTATGGAGCACAAAATATAAGTGCAAGCCAATCTAGTAAGCTTATAAGTAAAAATATTACAATTTCTGTAATTAAAAATAGGGATATTATAAAAAAAGTCCCTATGTTTTAATTATAATAGCATTTTCCGCCTTGTCTTTTATTTTTTGACAACAAACTCCCCACTTTATATTTTAATTGACATTTTCCTCTTTCTGTCTATTTTTTTCCGTTAAAATAACGTTTGATGGACCAAAATGAAATTTTTCGGGCCTTTTTGAATAGCTCAAGAAAATAGGGACTATTCTGAACTTTTCCTTCTTCTTCAACCTCCTTCCATCCTTTTCCACCTCCGTCCCTTTGAATCACATAGCTATCTATCAGTGATATGTTTCAACAACCTAATCCAACTCATTAGTAATTTCTGAAGACGGCATTAATTTAATTTAACCAAATCATTCAAGTACCCAAATACAAGAAATCTACAAAACCTTTATTTACCAACTGGGTTAAGGGGAAAATACAAGAAAATCAATCTTCACCAGAAGATTGATATCAAGAACACATACAATAACCCACAAAAAAAAAAAAAAAAAGAAGAAAAGGAAAATAGACACAGCACAACAAAGCTTAATTATTGAAAAGAGATTATCAGATCAGACGACCATAGCCAAAAGTTTCATACAGCTCTCAATCTCAGTGGTGCTTCTGCAAAGCAAAAACCTTACCCAGGCTGTTCTGGCTGCAATATCAGCAGCCCACTGCAATATTAGTGGCCCATTTGCTAACATAAGGCCTTGACTCAATCAATTTCTTTCTTGGTGTGATCAAAAGCAACTGCAAGTCAGGGAGGTGGTGTAGATCTGCCAAAGTGAAGCAATCGCAGGCCAAGTACTTTACCAAAGAGCTTGAGATCTCTATGCTCTGCAAAGCAAAAGACCTAAAACTGGCGATTTGGGCGATGATTTACCACCAAGCGCTGATTTACCACCAAAAAATAGGAACTTCCCATCAGAAGTGGAGGACTTCACGATCTGAGAGCGAGAGCCTTGTTTTTTTATCTAGAAAGGAAGAAGGAGAGCTGAAGGGAAAGGTTCTGTCAGATATGGCAGAGGCGGCGGGGGCCGTGTTTCATGTGGGGAGAAGAAGTATGAAAGGAGGAAGGAAGTTAAAGAAGAAGAAAAAGTTCAAGAATAGTCCCTCATTTCTTGAGCTATTCAAAAAAGCCCGTAAAATTTCATTTTGATCCATCAATCGTTATTTTAATGGAAAATATAGACAGAATGAGGATAATGTCAATAAAAATATAAAGTGAGGAGTTTGTTGTCAAAAAAATAAAAGACATGGAGGAAAATGCTATTATAGTTAAAACATAGAGACTTTTTTTATAATATCCCTTAAAAATAACAGATGTTGAACCACACTGAAGCATTAGTTGCCGTATGTCAATAATAATGTCCACAAGTAGGTGTTGAATCTCTTTCCTACCAAGAATAGCGTCCACAACTATTCTAGCATATGTTTCAACAACACATTAACCTCATCTCTTTTCTTTCACAAGTTCCATAGCTTTTAGCACACCTAAAGCTTTAAGGATGAGAGGATTCTGCAAAAATTTTAATTGTTAAACTCTCTAGTCCATAATATTACCAATGCTGTCTCTTGCCACAATGCCAATCACTCCTAGTTTCAGTTTCAGACTAACAACAGTATCTATGTTAATTTTCAAGCTTCCCAGTGCAAGAGGAATCCAACTCTAAGACACTGAGCTTAAGCAAGTTGGCCTCTGTGTAGGGAAAGCATTCAACAGTCCGAAACTTTGCTCCACCTCTGTAAATTCTCACCAATAATTAGTGGCCTTTTGCAACACCTCCAAACATTTTTGCCTCCCATTTTCATATATAATTGAGTTCTTATGTTTCCAGATGGACCACAATAAAAAGGCAACAAAAACTTCCTGCTTCCAATCTTTATTTGCTACATTAACAATCTTCAGGGCTTCAGCTAGCAATTGAGCCACCGAATCTCCCTGAATCATCCATTCTAAGACTAAAAGAGGAGGCTAACCCAACCGCTTTTGCCAAAGGACACTTAGAAGACAAATGTGCCACACTTTCTATTTGATTGCAAAAAATACAAAGAGTAAAAGAACTTGGAATTAATTTTCTGAGTGCCTTAATTTCCAAATAAATAAAATATTTGAATGATATAAAATCCTACAAAATATGATCTCATAATAACATATTATTTATATCATTTTAACTTTAAAAGTTATATTATATATATATATATATATTTTCTTCATTAATCCTTTGAAAAATTTTAAGAGATATCCAGTTGACCAATTGTGATGAGAAAATTAGTTGGGAAAGCTGAATTTCAATGTTTGATTGGTCTTATACTCATACTTTTCCAGAAAAGTTGAATTTCTGAATATGTGGATGGGTACTTACTTTTCCATGTAGATGAGAAACCCGTCTTCTGCCATGGGAAAGTCTAAATTTCTAAATGCAAAAAATATATTAAATTAATAAATATCTTTAATACCATTTATTTTATTAATTAAAAGTCTTATTATGTTATAACTCATGTCCACATTAAATTAGCATGCATTCGAAACCTTATAAATTATATGAGCTACTATATTTATAACATATGAATAAAGTTATTATTTTTATTTTAATTATATGACGGAAAAAAAATTAAACTGTGTTTTTTATGTTAATATATGTTAGTTATTTTTTAAGTAAGATTTTGTAAATAACCAATAAATTAAGCTATATTATTTGAGAAATTATATTATATATATGGATTAATTAAGGATATTAATGGGCGTGTATTCAATTAAGATTTTTAAAGACATTTAAAGACTTTTTTTAAAGAATGACTTTTAAAGACATTTATAGACTTTTTAGATTTTTAAAGATTTTTGTAGAATTTTTAAAATTTTTGAATGACTTTCAAAGACTTTACTTTTATATACTTTTATAGACATTGAAAGACTTTCATAGACTTTATAAAATTTTATTATAATTTATTTTCTGTTAAAATATACTATTACCGTCAAAAAAAAAAATCTTGAACAACCAATTTGTGTTTCTTCGGTGAGATTTTTTTTCTATTTTTCTACCAATTAAACAGTTAGTTAAGTTTTAAAAATTTAATAGCAAGTTTGCATAATTTCTAGAAACTCTAGTCTTTTTTTAAAAAAAAAAAAATTAGAACATGCAACTGAAAAAACGAATAAAGTAATCTTTATCATTCAGAAATTCACAAAGTAGTAGTTTAAAAAGATAAAAGGATATGAGAACTGGGTTTTAAAAAGATATATATGAATTTAAATCAATAATTCTTTTCCTTCAATCCAATAATGTAGTTAATAATTTTTTTTTTTTTTTGAATTTTAATAACAAAATTTTTGAAGATATCACACCTTTTACATATAAATAATTCTTGAGCCAAGAAAAGAGTTAATATATTTGCTACAAAATATTTGGCACTAATAATTACATTACAAAATATAGCAATACAATAACGATACCACAAATGATTACAACCCACAATCAATGTCG